>JAFDUT010000318.1:0-27777 GCA_017309665.1 Coelopa frigida
TTTTCAATGCAACTGTTGCTTTGATCACTAGAGTAAGCTACTAATTTTCCACGTATTTCACTTTCTGTTAAATCTGGTCTGGTCTCTTTTACTCTACGCACGGTGTCCTCTCGTGCTGCTATCACTGCTACAAGTACAGCTTCACTAGCAGATCCCTGGATTATACCTCCACCAGAGCCTTCAGAAGAATGTAAAAAGTGATTTGGAAGGTTTAAAAACTTTGCAAGCCAATCCATGACAACAACCTTGAGCTCCGTACATGCTGGTAGTGACGTTCCAATACCGGTGTGTAGTCGATGCGAGTAGTCAAAAACAAAATTTCAACTAAAAATCGGTGCGAAAAGAAGTAATCGGATTTGAAAGTCGGTATAATCGTACTCGTACTCATTTCACATATACGTACATATACACACGAAAACCTGCACTTTTAGCGCCTCTAGAAACTAAAAGCTGACGTAATGTGTTTTTAACTAACAGTTAACAGTAAAATATTATACTCAATCAAATATTATATAGATAGTTTTATTTATTTATTTTGTTTGATCCATTCAAAAGTCTAGGAAATCATCTCAACCTGTTGTCAGTGTTTGAATTTTTGTAATGTATTTTTGTAATGCATTTTTGTATCAAAATTATAAATAAATAAAACATTTCAATATATTGTCAATTTAGTCGGTACCGTCAAAATATTTGTAACAAATAGTCGATTCAAAAAATAATCGTTTATCGTGCCATTTACTCGAGTATACGAGTATTTTTACTCGTACTCGGACGAACACTACATGCTGGACTACATATCTAAGAAAAATATAGAAATATATATTATTAAAGTATATTTAATAACTTATTTTTATATGTATAGATTCAAATAAAAACATTAATAATATATATGAGTATCAAATTTGACGTCGATGACAACGCACGTGCGAAGTCAAAGAAAATTTAACACGTGTTAATTCTAAAAATTTATTGTGCTTAATTGTGAATAAAAATAATATAGAAAGCCAAAATTATAAAAACTTAAAAAAAAAAACACTTTCTAGTGAGAATTGTAAAAATAAAAAAAAAAAAATAAAAATAAAAAAACCAAACACTTAAAAATGGATGACGATGTGAGTGACGACGGTGATGAACGCCTCTTGACCTGGCAAAGTGTTCCCAGCAAACAATCGCATAAACGTCATGCGGAAAATTCACCAAAGCCATAAGGAATAAAAACCATTTGTGGCCGATAAACCAACAACATCCCGTAATGCAACGTCTGCAAATAAGTTTGCAGCTTTAGAAGTAGACGAAGAAGAACCATCTCATTTTACCTCTCGATCTCATTTAAAAATCAGAGGCTTTGATGTTATTTCTGCTAATCACCCAGATGATAAAGCGCATGCTGGTGCAGCTATAATAATAAAATCTACTTTAAAATTTGAAGTCATAGACGCTGTTTGTAAAACTTATCTTCAAGCTGCGGGAGTTAAAATCAAGTGTAACAATTTCGATATTTCAATTGTTGCTATTTATTGCCCTCCAAGATATAACATAAGCTGTTCACAATATGAAGCATTCTTTAAAAATCTTGGTGCTAAATTTATAGTTGGTGGAGATTATAACTCAAAACATCCTTGGGGGGTTCAAGACTAGCTAATCCTAAGGGAAAAGAACTATTCAAATGCATATCAAACAATCATTACTCTACATTATCGACTGGTAGGCCCACATACTGGCCCAGTGACCCTAGAAAAATACCTGATTTGCTTGACTTCTTTGTTTACCATGGGATCGCGAACCACCTCCTAGATATCATAGATAATGATGATTTAAGTTCAGACCATTCAGCCATCATCATGAATTTTAATACGACGTTGAACACTTTAAACTGTAATTCCAACAAACTCTTTTCCTCAAAACTGATATTAAATCCTTTCAATACTGGATAGATAAAACATTAATCTTAATATAGCGTTAAAGTGTGGTAGCGAACTTGACAATGCAGTTGAAAACCTCACGAGTTTAATTCATGAAGCAGCCTTTTTATCAACACCAATCAATGAACCTATTCAAAATAATAACACTGTTATCATATCTAGTGAAATAAGAGAATTAATCAGAAATAAGAGGCGATTAAGAAGAATTTGGAAAATAAGCAGAATTCCGAGAGATAAAAGTAACCTTAATTTTGCATCAAATCAACTGAAAACGACGACTTCATGAAATTAAAAATGATTCTCTAGGAAATTATTTGAAAAATCTGAACTGTTGCAATAACGATGAGTACAAACTTTGGAGAGCTACAAAATATTTAAAACGTCCTAGAAAACGTAACCTTCCAATAAAAGACGCTAGCGGAACTTGGTGCAGATCAAGCTTGTCTAAAGTGGATTTGCCATTGAAACATATTTCCCCTAATGAAGTTCGTTCTGAAATAAAGATGCTGAATAACACCAAAACTCTTGGATTTGACAAGTTGGATGCCAAAGTACTTAAATCTTTACCTAATAAAGGTATTCTGTTACTAACGCTTATATATAATACTATATTAAGACTTTGTCAATTTCCAAGTCAGTGGAAGTGTGCTGAAATAATTATGATTCTCAAACCTAACAAACCAGAGAACGTTTGTCTCGTCCTATAGACCGATAAGTTTATTAGTAACATTCTCGAAAGTATTTGAAAGAATATTTTTAAGAAGAATGTTACCTATTCTTGAAAAAACAGCATATTATACCTGAATATCAATTTGGATTTCGAAGTAATCACGGCACACCTGAACAATGCCATCGTATCGTAAATGTCATTATTACTTCTCTGGAAACCAAAAATATTGCTCTGGTGTGTTTTTGGATGTTCAGCAAGCTTTTGATCGAGTCTGGCATAGTGGTCTATTATTTAAGCTAAAAAAACTCCTTCCTGCTCCAGTTTACTTAGTATTAAAATCGTACTTAGAAAATCGTTGTTTTTATGTTAAAATCAATGATGAAACATCTGATATTAAGCAAATAAGAGCAGGTGTGCCACAAGGCAGTGTCTTAGGACCGGTTCTGTTTACGATCTTTACTTCAGACATGCCTATAACAGATTTGGTAACTACAGCTACATATGCTGATGACACTGCTGTACTTGCTTCAAATGAATCTGCAACTGTGGCTTCAAATCTAGTTCAATCTGCACTCAACAAATTCAGTTATGGTTAACAACGTGGAATATTAAAATAAATACTTCAAAATCGGCTCATGTAACTTTCGCTTTAAAAAAGGAAACTGCCCTGCAGTTTTTCTAAATAACTCTGAAATTCCTATTGTGACAGCATTAAATATCTAGGACTGCATCTCGATAGGAGGCTAACGTGGAAAAATCATATTAAAGCTAAACGTCTCCAGCTTAATTTGAAATCCAAAAGAATGTACTGGTTACTTAATCCAAAATCTGAATTAAGTCCTAACAATAAATTACTGCTCTATAAAACCATACTGAACCCTGTATGGATATATGGAATTCAATTATGGGGTACAGCAAGTAATTCAAATATTGAAATTTTACAACGTCTTCAATCCAAAATATTAAGGCAAATTACTAATGCACCTTGGTTTGTCACAAACATTCAAATCCATAAAGATCTCAATGTCTCTTTTGTTAAAAAAGAAATAAATAACTTCAGCGCAGGATACCTTATTAGACTTAGTAATCACACCAATACTCTAGCTATAAGACTTCTTGATGATACTAATGAAATTAAAAGAAATTATTAACAATATATTCTATAACAATTTAAATTTATATTCATTTCAGAAAAGGAGAAAATTGGGTCATCTGGAGCGACCGCAATTTAATACATTTATGTTTCATACCATAATGTATTTTAAATGGCTGTTGGGGCTTCTGGAGGAGCTCCAGATGCGCCAACAACATCAGCAGCAGCAGATCGTATCATCTTCTCCTCCTCCATCGGTCCATCGTTTCATCACGATGCGTTGGATTCGGCCGCGTTGGATGCATTGACTTCTACATCGCCGTCTTTTCCCCCGGGTTTGAATTATGAATAGTTAATAAATAATATTCACTAAATTTATGAACTCATTAATAAATGTTGAGAAACATAAACGAAAGATTTATTATTTCATTTTGCCGAATTTCAGCGATTTCATAAAAGAAATTGATATGCCAACAGCTGTTCATATGTAAACAATGTGCTGTTAGATTTAACTTCATTACCGCAGTGTGAACTGTAGCGGCGTTTGTAGCCTCTAATACCGGTTGTCTTTCATGAACAACTTTACTACATTCTGTCCCAAAACTCCGACAACTCACGAACAGCTTCAGGTTCCATGACTCTACTCTTTTGAACGCTCCATAGAAGCACACTTAATTCAAAATCGTCCATTTCTAATTTTGTTCAGATTCAGAGCAGACGAATAGAGATTGTTAAACTGTACATATTTGTACTTAAATTTGAGAAACTATTATTTTTGAAAAATTAACTAATATTCAAAATATATTATTATTTAAAATGATAATGAGTATTAAATAAAATTTCTCAATTGAATTCAAGTAAGTTTCATTAGACATGTATAAATCGAATATTTGAAATTTATCTAAATTTCCTCAGGACATTTTTATTATTAAAACTCGGCTGTGCCACAGTGGATGCCGGCATTCTTCATAAAGAGAGCTGAGGAGCGGTGTCCCAAGAGATTTTTGTCAGAATCTCTGAGAGGATTTTGACAGGCAAGATCAGTATACCACAGACCACACATTGCAGCATTCCAAAAATTACCCAATTCCGAAAAATTCAAAATTCGTTTTAAATTCGCATTAAATTTCCTTTAAAAATTCGACTAAAGCCTCGAAAAAGAGATCATCGTTATATTTGTTATATTTGATCATACAAAAATAATTTAGTCATCGTCGAGAAGAAGTGGGAAAAAAAGGCGATTGTAAACGGGCGAAATCAATGGGTCATGCCGCGGTCATGGTGCGCATATACAAGTTATATAAGTTATAAGTCCTAAAATTGGCATAAAAGAAAAATATGAAAGAACCTGGAAATTTAATATCAAAATCATTAGATTTAATGTAGTATATTCGTATGTATGTGAAGTGCATCGCGTTTTTCTGAAGTATATTTGTTATTGCAACTGTCACCAACGTCAACAACACATGTGTTGTTGCCAGTTTCGACCAACGTAAAAATTAGTATCTTGAATTATTATTAGTATTGGAATACAATTTTCTCCATATATAATTCTAACCCTATATAAACATCCAACCTAAAATCATTTACAAGTACGAAAAGAAAGAAAGAAAAGAAGTGAATAAGTCGATATGATGTTGCTTAATTTGTGGTATATTCGCGATCGGCTTCAGATTCATGTTGCTAACGTGGTTCTCGCAACATTTCCATCTCGGGTAAATTTCCCTCCACTCTCTTTTTTTTCATGTTTTGATTTCCAGGTGGTCGCTCTCAACTACTCATGAAATATCTTTCATCGTTGGAGCAACGTAACGCAAAGTGAGTTACACATTTTTTCCTTTGTCCCTCTTTAGTAAAGTGACAGTTCGCGCTCAGTTGGAGAGTAAAGAAAATAGCATGGGAGCGGCGGCGTACGCTAATGTTGTAATAAGCCTTTCTTCACTCTCACAACTTACGCAAGAAAGAGGTAATCAAAACAAAAAGAGCAAGCGATTTGAGTGAAGAAAAAAAAAACACGTTCGATTTTGATTGTAATTAAGAACACCGTTTAGGCAACATTACACCATGTATTTGAATTTGAGATATAAATATAATAATTTAATTTAGATAATAATACAAATATGATAACTAAAAATAATAATAATTTTGGTACATCGATAGAAAAAGCTGAAAAGGAAATAAAAATTGTTCGTAAGTCGGGTCATAACCTCGAAGCATATCTGAAATACTTGTTATAAAATTAGTAGCAATGAAGTCCAATATCTTACCTCAAATTTAATTTAACTATAATTTACTTACTTACCTTTACGTTAATAAACTTAATTTACCTTTGTCTACACCTACCTTTAATTATAATTACAATTACTTACCTAATACTTACCACAAGAACATGAACTCAACCAAATTATATGAATTTAATTTTTATTTTGAATATATCATTATGCATAGACATGCACTTCACGTTAGATTAGTATTATTTTTAGTCATTTAATAGATTGTTTAATATGCTTTAAACTATGCATTTTAATTCCATAGCCAAAGTCCGAAGTCCGTTCTAGTCTGGTAGTCGTACGAAGGGATCGTCAGTAATCTTGCCATGGAAATTGGTGACGATCAGGTTGGGTGGGTAGATGTTGCTGCAAAGTTACCAGCTCAACAATTCTGACGTCGGATGTTGGTAGCGAAAGCATCATGAAGGGAAATTTTCTTCTTCATTAGTTTCTTATCCTTCGTATCTTCGTATCGTGCAATGTAAATGCTGAGAGCCAGATTCAATATGGCGATCAAGCGGCAGGAAGCAAGATCCTACTCCCATTAGCCGACGAGCCGGAGCCGGAACTTCTGCGTGCTTCCGTTTCCTGCCTTTGTCCAAACACCCTATCGTCAGTCTCGGTCGTTTCGCTACGAGACAGTACGTTGCATGTTACAGAACGCACCAGTTAAACTAAATGATCCCTTTTCATTTAACTGTTAGATGAGCTCAGTGTGAACGCCATATAATGTACGAGGATATATTCGTAAAAAGTAAAATTGTACTTGTGAACAATTCAATTTTAAAATACAATCTAATTTGAAAAAGTTACAAAAGGTTTGAAAACATAAATATTTTATTTTCCTATTAATAATAGTTTAATCCCTTTTACTATTATAAACATAGGAATCTCGGATTTTATAAAAATTTTCACTTCAAATATATTTAAATCACAGAGTTTAGGTTTTTATTTTGGTACATTCCAAATTTGTTGAATAATAATCTAAAACTTATAACAAAATAAATATATGTACTTTTCCATTTTTAATTTTCATGACGGTAAAAATATCGTTTGCAAAATCTTATTTGAAAATTGATTGATAAACGTTACTCTTATGAATTTGACTGATGTTAGAAAACGGAGTCTATATGACTGCCATTACGCTTTTTTGGCTGTGTTCATATTCAATGTAAAACTGTGAATTATCAAAACTTGATCGTTCTGATTTGTACATTCCAATAGCATAATTTAAATACTTGATGTATTTCAGATTTTTTTAAAAGACAAAAAAAAGATATCAAAATCAAAAAAATTGCCTTTCTACCAAAAAAGTTTTGAAAAAAACAAGTTACCAATTTTGGTTAAAAGTAACAATCGTAGAGAGTGAAGTTGTATTTTTTAATGGAGAATGACACACTTAAACATCTTTAATATCATGGGACAAATTAAAATTAAATTGAAACATATTTCTGTAAGGGCTACCAATAATTTGCAACCAAAAATTTGTTCGACAGATATTCGACAGCTCACCTACTCTCCACTTAGCTGATCGTGGCGTTGCCACCAATTTGGACGACAATGGGTTGGACAAATTCTCGTTTGTCGTCTGCAGGACACACGAATCCTCTACCTTTATTGCCCAAATCGCTTATTTTGGCGGTTCCTCGCCTCTGCCTCCCTCTTGAGTCTTCCCAAAGTGGTCTTACGGAGCTCTAGCTTTATACCGAGCGCCAGGCTTTCCTCTGGATCCGGGACA
Organism: Coelopa frigida; assembly: GCA_017309665.1. Classification (NCBI taxonomy): domain Eukaryota; kingdom Metazoa; phylum Arthropoda; class Insecta; order Diptera; family Coelopidae; genus Coelopa; species Coelopa frigida. Next base: position 7,694 of record JAFDUT010000318.1, read on the forward strand.
CACTTTAATTTTCACTTCGACAATCAAGGCTCGTATAGTTCGCGAGATATACAATTTTATACTTTAGGTTTTATTATTCTCGACACTACCGACTTCGACTGAAATGGCTGATCGACTGGCTAATGATATATGATTTCGAATGTGAGCTCGAAGTCCTTCAGCACCCATTGAACGAAATGTTTTCCAAACTTTAAGAGCTCTAAAACGTCGTCCAAGGGGAATTTGCCAATGTCTAAACTCTGGAATTGACGATTGTCCTTCATAATTATGTTTTAAATAAATTCGATTTACATTCAAGGTGTCTACAATTTTGTTTGATCGTAAGCGCAAGTACTCGTTGTACCAAGTGTTCCGATACATATTACTGGAAATAAACCATTTGCAATATCCTGTTCTACTGCTTTTTGTAAAACATTTCCACCCAGAATAAAATTATCATCAGCTGGTAGTAATGTTATTGGAATCGCAGCCAATACACCAGCCTTTTCAATGCAACTGTTGCTTTGATCACTAGAGTAAGCTACTAATTTTCCACGTATTTCACTTTCTGTTAAATCTGGTCTGGCCTCTTTTACTCTACGCACGGTGTCCTCTCGTGCTGCTATCACTGCTACAAGTACAGCTTCACTAGCAGATCCCTGGATTATACCTCCACCAGAGCCTTCAGAAGAATGTAAAAAGTGATTTGGAAGGTTTAAAAACTTTGCAATCCAATCCATGACAACAACCATGAGCTCCGTACATGCTGGACTACATATCTAAGAAAAATATAGAAATATATATTATTAAAGTATATTTAATAACTTATTTTTATATGTATAGATTCAAATAAAAACATTAATAATATATATAGAAATAAATATAAGGAAACATATTAAACTCTTGTTTAAGAGGAAGAAAATAATAAGTTATATTATTATTCGATTCAAATCTCAAGCTTCAAGCCACAGATTACCAGTTCACACTGAGCTCATTTACAGTTAATGAAGTTGAATCGTCAAAACCGATTGATAATGAAGTTTTGATTATGTTAAATGGAATTTAGTTGTTGTTCTATTTAACTGTTAAATGGTTTACGACGAAGTTTGACGAGTTAAACGCAGGGTTGAGTTCAATAGTAGTGAAGGAAAAAAGTTTTTTACTCATTAAACAGAATAATAAAGTTGGCATTTCAAAATCAAAATTGTGAGAATTTTTGAGGGCAAACCAATTATATGTATGGTTGTGAGGTGACCATTTTGGAGTTGTGGAATAAAATCCACAACCAAATGCAAGTAAATATTATTTTATTAACAATATATTCTATAACAATTTAAATTCATATTCATTTCAGAAAAGGAGAAAATTGGGTCATCTGGAGCGACCGCAATTTAATAAATTTATGTTTCATACCATAATGTATTTTAAATGGCTGTTGGGGCTTCTGGAGGAGCTCCAGATGCGCCATCAACATCAGCAGCAGCAGTTCGTATCATCTTCTCCTCCTCCATCGGTCCATCGTTTCATCACGATGCGTTGGATTCGGCCGCGTTGGATGCATTGACTTCTACATCGCCGTCTTTTCCCCCGGGTTTGAATTATGAATAGTTAATAAATAATATTCACTAAATTTATGAACTCACTAGTACATGCTCGCTGCTTCGCAGCGACCAAGTACCTTATAACGACGATGCTTCGCATCGGATATCCATATTTATGGATTTTATGGATTAAAGCAAAACACTATATAACCACTGCTCCACCGAAGCGGACATATCATAATTAAATCAATGATTAATACAATGCTAACTGTAAAGCTATGGCTTGTATCAACTTGAATGTAAAAAGCAAAGACAAAATAGAACCATTTTTACAAAAATAATAAAAAATCGCTCAAGTAAAATAATAATGGCTTCTGGTAATGCATTTGATCCATCTGAAGTCGACACAGTTACAGCGATTTAGAAAATCGGGAAAAAAAGTTATTCTTGATCGGTTCCACATCTCATGATTTTTAGTACAATCCTCAATACCCCACATTATCTGCTGTGTTATTTTAATTTAATTTTTTGTGCCAGTTGACTTTTTTTTTAATTTTTAGGCGTATTCATAATTTTTTTGTATTAATTTTCAAAATTATTGATTACAGTCCGCCATTTCTCCATTTTCTGCTATTAAGATCCACATACCAAATTTGAAAGTAATTGGTTGAAAGGGTTTCACACCATGTCATTTTCAAAATTTGTGGGCGTGGCAGTGGTTGGGTCCATTTTTAATTGTAGTTCGCCATTTGCCACCAATCCGCCATTAACATCCGCATAACAAAATTCATAAAAATCGTAATTTTTAAAATTTGTAGGCGTCAGTCGGCGAGTCCATCAATTTTATAGTCCTCCACTATCCGCCTAACCGCCATTAAAATCCACTTATCGATATTCAAAAACATCGGTGGAACAGGTTCCACATCCTGTAATTTTGGCAGTGGCATTCTGCATATTCGCCATTAACAGCCACATACCAAATTTGGTCAAAATGGGTCGTACGGATAGGAAATTATGTAATTTTTTATTTTTTGTGGGCGGCAGTTTTTTTTTTTGTGCATTTTCGCCTATTCGCCATTGAAACCTACATACCAAGTTTGAACAAAATTAGTGGAACAGATTCCGAACTATGAAATTTTGTATTATTAGTGGGCGGGGCAGTGGCCGTTTTCACCCTTTTTTGTTCCATTTTCGGTTATTCGCCTTTTAAACACACATTCCACATTCCACACGAGTTCCACACCATGTAATTTTCAATGTTTGTGGGCGACTCCACTATTGATTATAGTCGGCAATTTTTCCATTTTCCGCCATTAAGATCCACATACCAAATTTCAAAAAATAATTCGAATGTGTTCCAAAGAATGTAATTTTCAGATTTTGTGGGCGTGGTAGTGGGCGGATCCACTATTGATTACAGTCCGCCATTTTTGCATTCTGCTATCAATATAAAAGAAATCGATTGAACGTGTTCCGCACCAAGTCATTTTGAAAATTTGTGGGCGTGGTAGTGCCCGGGTCCATTATTATTTGTAGTTCGCCATTTTCCAATTATCCGCCATTAAGATCCATATACCAAATTTCAAAAAAATCGGTTGAATGTATTCCAAAGATTGTCATGTTCAAAATTTGTGGGCGTGGTAGTGGGCGGGTCCATTATTGATTATAGTCCACCATTTTTCCATTTTCCGCAATAAGAATCCACAAAAAATTCAAAATTCCAAAATTAAAAAAAATTGATTGAATGGGTTCCACACCATCATATCAAAAATTGGCGGGCGTGGCAGTGGGCGGGTCCTTTATTAATTGTAGTTCGCCATTTTTAACCCATCCGCCATTAGAATCCGCATATCAAATTTCATAAAAATCGTGGAACGGGTTCTACATCCTGTAATTTTCAAAATTTTTAGGCGTGGCAGTGGGCGGGTCCATTATTTTTTGTAGTCCAATTCTGCATATTCGTCATGAACAACCACATACCAAATTTGGTCACAATGGGTCGTACGGATTGGAAATTATGTAATTTTTTATTATTTGTGGGCGTGGCAGTGGGCGAGACGACAGTTTTTGTTTTGTGCATTTTCGCCTACTCGCCATTGAAAACTACATACCAAATTTGAACAAAATTATTCGAACAAATTCCGAACTATGAAGTTTTGTACAATGCAAACTGTAAAGATATGTCTTGTCTTAACTTGAATGTAAGAAGCAAAGAAAAATAGAACTATTTTTGCAAAAATTATAAAAAATCACTCAAGTAAAAGAATGATGGGGTCTGGTAGTGCATCTGATCCATCTGAAGTCAAGAGAATTACAGCGATTTAGAAAATCGAGAAAAAATCGTCAATCCTCCTACATTATCTTCTATGTTATTTTAATTCATTATCCATTTTTTGTGCCAGTTGATTCTTTGATTCTTATAAATCAGTTGAACGGGTTCCAAACCATGTCATTTTCAAAATGTGTGGGCGTGGAAGGGATGTGATATTTATTGTAGTTCGCCAATATCCAATTATTCGTCATTAAGAACCACCTGCCAAATCTAAAAAAAATAGATCTCAAAATGTACTACGGACTATTGATTATAGTCCGCCATTTTTCCATTTTCCGCCATTAAGATCCACAGGCCAAATTTCAAAAAATCGGTTGAACGGGTTACACACCATGTAATTTTCAAAATTTGTGGGCGTGGCAGTGGTCGGGTTCACTATTGATTATAGTCCGCATTTTTCCTATTTTCCGCCATTAAGATCCACAGGCCAAATTTCAAAAAATCGGTTGAACGAGTTCCACACCATGTAATTTTCAAAATTTGTGGGCGTGGCAGTGGGCGGGTTCACTATTGATTATAGTCCGCATTTTTCCTATTTTCCGCCATTAAGATCCACAGGCCAAATTTCAAAAAAATCGGTTGAACGGGTTCCACACCATGTAATTTTCAAAATTTGTGGGCGTGGCAGTGGGCGGGTTCACTATTGATTATAGGCCGCATTTTTCCTATTTTCCGCCATTAAGATCCACAGGACAAATTTCAAAAAAAACGGTTGAACGGGTTCCACACCATGTAATTTTCAAAATTTGTGGGCGTGGCAGTGGACGGGTTCACTATTGATTATAGTCCGCATTTTTCCTATTTTCCGCCATTAAGATCCACAGGCCAAATTTCAAAAAAATCGGTTGAACGGGTTCCACACCATGTAATTTTCAAAATTTGTGGGTATACCATATATACCACAGACCACACATTGCAGCATTCCAAAAATTACCCAATTCCGAAAAATTCAAAATTCGTTTTAAATTCGCATTAAATTTCCTTTAAAAATTCGACTAAAGCCTCGAAAAAGAGATCATCGTTATATTTGTTATATTTGATCATACAAAATAATTTAGTCATCGTCGAGAAGAAGTGGGAAAAAAAGGCGATTGTAAACGGGCGAAATCAATGGGTCATGCCGCGGTCATGGTGCGCATATACAAGTTATATACGTTATAAGTCCTAAAATTGGCATAAAAGAAAAATATGAAAGAACCTGAAAATTTAATATCAAAATCATTAGATTTAATGTAGTATATTCGTATGTATGTGAAGTGCATCGCGTTTTTCTGAAGTATATTTGTTATTGCAACTGTCACCAACGAAACACATGTGTTGTTGTTGCCAGTTTCGACCAACGTAAAAATTAGTATCTTGAATTATTATTAGTATTGGAATACAATTTTCTCCATATATAATTCTAACCCTATATAAACATCCAACCTAAAATCATTTACAAGTACGAAAAGAAAGAAAGAAAAGAAGTGAATAAGTGATCATATCGATGTTGCTTAATTTGTGGTATATTCGCGATCGGCTTCAGATTCATGTTGCTAACGTGGTTCTCGCAACATTTCCATCTCGGGTAAATTTCCCTCCACTCTCTTTTTTTCATGTTTTGATTTCCAGGTGGTCGCTCTCAACTACTCATGAAATATCTTTCATCCCTATTAATATTATAAAATCAAGTGTTGGTTTGTCTGTATGTCTGTTTGTCTGTATGTTTGTGACGCAATCACGCCTAAACGGTTGAACCGATTTTGATGAAATTTGGAACTTAGATTATATGGACTGTGGAAGGAACTATAGGCTATATATAGTCGGCATTCGCCCACTGCCACGCCCACTTATGAACAAAAATAACATAAATTCGGTCCCGTTCAACCGATTTTGACCAAATTTGGAATGTAGGTTTCAATGGCGAATAAACGAAAGTGGACCAAACAAGGTCGGACCCGCCCACTGCCACGCCCTCTTATCAAAAAAATTGTCATAGTTTCGGTCCAGTTCAACCGATTTTGTCGAAATTTGGAATGTGTGTTTAAAATCCGAATAGCAGAAAGTCGACCAAAAAAAGGGCGGACCCGCCCACTGCCACGCCCACTAATAATACAAAATTTCATAGTTCGGCATCTTTTCAACCGATTTTGTTAAAATTTGGTATGTAGGTTTTAATGGCGAAAAGGTGAAAGTACACAAGAAAATGGCGGACCCGCACACTGCCACGCCCACAAATTTTGAAAATTACATGGTGTGGAACCCGTTCAACCGATTTTTTTGAAATTTGGCCTGTGGATCTTAATGGCGGAAAATAGGAAAAATGCGGACTATAATCAATAGTGAACCCGCCCACTGCCACGCCCACAAATTTTGAAAATTACATGGTGTGGAACCCGTTCAACCGATTTTTTGAAATTTGCTGTGGATCTTATGGGAATAGGAATGCGAATAGGAAAAATGCGGACTATAATCAATAGTGAACCCGCCCACTGCCACGCCCACAAATTTTGAAAATTACATGGTGTGGAACCCGTTCAACCGATTTTTTTGAAATTTGGCCTGTGGATCTTAATGGCGGAAAATAGGAAAAATGCGGACTATAATCAATAGTGAACCCGCCCCACTGCCACGCCCACAAATTTTGAAAATTACATGGTGTGGAACCCGTTCAACCGATTTTTTTGAAATTTGGCCTGTGGATCTTAATGGCGGGAAAATAGGAAAAATGCGGACTATAATCAATAGTGAACCCCGCCCACTGCCACGCCCACAAATTTTGAAATTACATGGTGTGGAACCCGTTCAACCGATTTTTTTGAAATTTGGCCTGTGGATCTTAATGGCGGAAAATAGGAAAAATGCGGACTATAATCAATAGTGAACCCGCCCACTGCCACGCCCACAAATTTTGAAAATTACATGGTGTGGAACCCGTTCAACCGTTTTTTTTGAAATTTGTCATGTGGATCTTAATGGCGGAAAATAGGAAAAATGCGGCCTATAATCAATAGTGAACCCGCCCACTGCCACGCCCACAAATTTTGAAAATTACATGGTGTGGAACCCGTTCAACCGATTTTTTTGAAATTTGGCCTGTGGATCTTAATGGCGGAAAATAGGAAAAATGCGGACTATAATCAATAGTGAACCCGCCCACTGCCACGCCAACAAATTTTGAAAATTACATGGTGTGGAACCCGTTCAACCGATTTTTTGAAATTTGGCCTGTGGATCTTAATGGCGGAAAATAGGAAAAATGCGGACTATAATCAATAGTGAACCCGACCACTGCCACGCCCACAAATTTTGAAAATTACATGGTGTGTAACCCGTTCAACCGATTTTTTGAAATTTGGCCTGTGGATCTTAATGGCGGAAAATGGAAAAATGGCGGACTATAATCAATAGTCCGTAGTACATTTTGAGATCTATTTTTTTTAGATTTGGCAGGTGGTTCTTAATGGCGAATAATTGGATATTGGCGAACTACAATAAATATCACATCCCTTCCACGCCCACACATTTTGAAAATGACATGGTTTGGAACCCGTTCAACTGATTTATAAGAATCAAAGAATCAACTGGCACAAAAAATGGATAATGAATTAAAATAACATAGAAGATAATGTAGGAGGATTGACGATTTTTTCTCGATTTTCTAAATCGCTGTAATTCTCTTGACTTCAGATGGATCAAATGCACTACCAGACCCCATCATTCTTTTACTTGAGTGATTTTTTATAATTTTTGCAAAAATAGTTCTATTTTTCTTTGCTTTCTTTCAAGTTAAGACAAGACATATCTTTACAGTTTGCATTGTACAAAACTTCATAGTTCGGAATTTGTTCGAATAATTTTGTTCAAATTTGGTATGTAGTTTTCAATGGCGAGTAGGCGAAAATGCACAAAACAAAAACTGTCGTCTCGCCCACTGCCACGCCCACAAATAATAAAAATTACATAATTTCCAATCCGTACGACCCATTGTGACCAAATTTGGTATGTGGCTGTTCATGACGAATATGCAGAATTGGACTACAAAAAATAATGGACCCGCCCACTGCCACGCCTAAAAATTTTAAAATTACAGGATGTAGAACCCGTTCCACGATTTTTATGAAATTTGATATGCGGATTCTAATGGCGGATGGGTTAAAAATGGCGAACTACAATTAATAAAGGACCCGCCCACTGCCACGCCCGCCAATTTTTGATATGATGGTGTGGAACCCATTCAATCAATTTTTTTTAATTTTGGAATTTTGAATTTTTTGTGGATTCTTATTGCGGAAAATGGAAAAATGGTGGACTATAATCAATAATGGACCCGCCCACTACCACGCCCACAAATTTTGAACATGACAATCTTTGGAATACATTCAACCGATTTTTTTGAAATTTGGTATATGGATCTTAATGGCGGATAATTGGAAAATGGCGAACTACAAATAATAATGGACCCGGGCACTACCACGCCCACAAATTTTCAAAATGACTTGGTGCGGAACACGTTCAATCGATTTCTTTTATATTGATAGCAGAATGCAAAAATGGCGGACTGTAATCAATAGTGGATCAGCCCACTACCACGCCCACAAAATCTGAAAATTACATTCTTTGGAACACATTCGAATTATTTTTTGAAATTTGGTATGTGGATCTTAATGGCGGAAAATGGAAAAATTGCCGACTATAATCAATAGTGGAGTCGCCCACAAACATTGAAAATTACATGGTGTGGAACTCGTGTGGAATGTGGAATGTGTGTTTAAAAGGCGAATAACCGAAAATGGAACAAAAAAGGGTGAAAACGGCCACTGCCCCGCCCACTAATAATACAAAATTTCATAGTTCGGAATCTGTTCCACTAATTTTGTTCAAACTTGGTATGTAGGTTTCAATGGCGAATAGGCGAAAATGCACAAAAAAAAAACTGCCGCCCACAAAAAATAAAAAATTACATAATTTCCTATCCGTACGACCCATTTTGACCAAATTTGGTATGTGGCTGTTAATGGCGAATATGCAGAATGCCACTGCCAAAATTACAGGATGTGGAACCTGTTCCACCGATGTTTTTGAATATCGATAAGTGGATTTAATGGCGGTTAGGCGGATAGTGGTGGACTATAAAATTGATGGACTCGCCGACTGACGCCTACAAATTTTAAAAATTACGATTTTTATGAATTTTGTTATGCGGATGTTAATGGCGGATTGGTGGCAAATGGCGAACTACAATTAAAAATGGACCCAACCACTGCCACGCCCACAAATTTTGAAAATGACATGGTGTGAAACCCTTTCAACCAATTACTTTCAAATTTGGTATGTGGATCTTAATAGCAGAAAATGGAGAAATGGCGGACTGTAATCAATAATTTTGAAAATTAATACAAAAAAATTATGAATACGCCTAAAAATTAAAAAAAAAGTCAACTGGCACAAAAAATTAAATTAAAATAACACAGCAGATAATGTGGGGTATTGAGGATTGTACTAAAAATCATGAGATGTGGAACCGATCAAGAATAACTTTTTTTCCCGATTTTCTAAATCGCTGTAACTGTGTCGACTTCAGATGGATCAAATGCATTACCAGAAGCCATTATTATTTTACTTGAGCGATTTTTTATTATTTTTGTAAAAATGGTTCTATTTTGTCTTTGCTTTTTACATTCAAGTTGATACAAGCCATAGCTTTACAGTTAGCATTGTATTAATCATTGATTTAATTATGATATGTCCGCTTCGGTGGAGCAGTGGTTATATAGTGTTTTGCTTTAATCCATAAAATCCATAAATATGGATATCCGATGCGAAGCATCGTCGTTATAAGGTACTTGGTCGCTGCGAAGCAGCGAGCATGTACTAGTCTTATATATCTTTCATCGTAACTCACGCAAAGTGAGTTACACATTTTTTCCTTTGTCCCTCTTTAGTAAAGTGACAGTGACAGTGACAGCTCAGTTGGAGAGTAAAGAAAATAGCATGGGAGCGGCGGCGTACGCTAATGTTGTAATAAGTCTTTCTTCACTCTCACAACTTACGCAAGAAAGAGGTAATCAAAACAAAAAGAGCAAGCGATTTGAGTGATGAAAAAAAAAAACACGTTCGATTTTGATTGTAATTAAGAACACCGTTTAGGCAACATTACACCATGTATTTGAATTTGTTTTTAATTGGGCGCCATATTGTTATGATCCCTTCTACTCCAACCGGATACGGAAGAGTGCCACGGCTAGCAAGCGGCTCCCAGGAGGGATAACTCCAACCCGCCATATCCGGTCAAGGGTCCAACAATAATGAGTACGCCGTCTCCCAGACGACTACTCAAAAAAATCGAGATGTTCGACTTCATCGCATTGATCGATTCCTAGGACGTCCTCGCTTCCTGGCCTCACGCGATCGACCACTCATACTCGGTCCCCCTCCTACATAAAATTTAGCACGCAATCATGATTTTTACTCAACTAAAACAATTTATTTAATACAACTAACATGAATAATCATACAAAATCTGCTTAAACTAATATTACTTCTTCCTTCTAGGTCCTCTGCCAGTGAAGCCAACGGCGTCCTTTTCGCCCGCACACCTATCAACACGAAGGAGCTCCTCAAGGCGATGTTCTGTCGACAATCGTGATTTCCCGCGCGACCAAATGGACCATGGGATTTTACGGCCTATGCCAATCAATTATTAATCTTAATATGTACTTATAACTGAAAAAAAATAAATAACACTAATTATACATATACGACTAAGAACTACACTTATGTACTAACATAGATACTACTATTAATATTATAACTACAATTATTCGATCTAACAACTAAAACATAAACATATACAGCCGACGTCTCGGTGCGGTCCCTCGGTGCGTCGACAGCGCGACGATCGAATCTTCGTGTCGGGGTCGAGTCGACGCGCAACATTCGTGCCGTATTCGACACGCAACCTTCATGTGGTGTTCGACACGCAACCTTAGTGTCCTGTTCGAATCGAACACCCAGCCACAGCGCCGCGTTCGATTTGATTTGTTCAAGTGAGCGGCCTCTGCCGGATTTCTCGTGGCTTTATGGTTGAATTGAGGGATGAGTGTTGAGCTCTTCTTATTATAGTGGAGAGAAGGGAACGGACTATTCGACAGCTCACCTACTCTCCACTTAGCTGATCGTGGCGTTGCCACCAATTTGGACGACAATGGGTTGGACAAATTCTCGTTTGTCGTCTGCAGGACAAACAAACATTTTAATTTACTTTCTACGCTACTACACACACACGAATCCTCTACCTTTATTGCCCAAGTCGCTTATTTCGGCGGTTCCTCGCCTCTGCCTCCCTCTTGAGTCTTCCCAAAGTGGTCCTACGGAGCTCTAGCTTTGAAAATCGACGGCCTCGCTTTATACCGAGCGCCGGGCTTTCCTCTGGATCCGGGACACACTTTAATTTTCACTTCGACAATCAAGGCTCGTATAGTTCGCGAGATATACAATTTTATACTTTAGGTTTTATTATTCTCGACACTACCGACTTCGACAGAAATGGCTGATCGACAGTAACGATCGGTTTCTGCGGAAAGCGTTGATACCGGTCGTCTATTTTGTTTTTGTCCACCGACCTTGAACCATTTCTGATCGGGGTGCGGTTCAAAATCGGTTTGTTACCATTATCAAGGATATGTTGTAAGAGATCAGTAGTAAGTCCTAAAGAAGGCTTTGTGACTAATTCAAAGCGAGAATCGGAAGCTACATATTTTCCAAAGCGCTTGGCTAATGATATATGATTTCGAATGTGAGCTCGAAGTCCTTCAGCACCCATTGAACGAAATGTTTTCCAAACTTTAAGAGCTCTAAAACGTCGTCCAAGGGGAATTTGCCAATGTCTAAACTCTGGAATTGACGATTGTCCTTCATAATTATGTTTTAAATAAATTCGATTTACATTGAAGGTGTCTACAATTTTGTTTGATCGTAAGCGCAAGTACTCGTTGTACCAAGTGTTCCGATACATATTACTGGAAATAAACCATTTGCAATAGAATAAAATTATCATCAGCTGGTAGTAATGTTATTGGAATCGCAGCCAATACACCAGCCTTTTCAATGCAACTGTTGCTTTGATCACTAGAGTAAGCTACTAATTTTCCACGTATTTCACTTTCTGTTAAATCTGGTCTGGCCTCTTTTACTCTACGCACGGTGTCCTCTCGTGCTGCTATCACTGCTACAAGTACAGCTTCACTAGCAGATCCCTGGATTATACCTCCACCAGAGCCTTCAGAAGAATGTAAAAAGTGATTTGGAAGGTTTAAAAACTTTGCAAGCCAATCCATGACAACAACCTTGAGCTCCGTACATGCTGGACTACATATCTAAGAAAAATATAGAAATATATATTATTAAAGTATATTTAATAACTTATTTTTATATGTATAGATTCAAATAAAAACATTAATAATATATATGAGTATCAAATTTGACGTCGATGACAACGCACGTGCGAAGTCAAAGAAAATTTAACACGTGTTAATTCTAAAAATTTATTGTGCTTAATTGTGAATAAAAATAATATAGAAAGCCAAAATTATAAAAACTTAAAAAAAAAAAAACACTTTCTAGTGAGAATTGTAAAAATAAAAAAAAAATAAAAATAATAAAAAAACCAAACACTTAAAAATGGATGACGATGTGAGTGACGACGGTGATGAACGCCTCTTGACCTGGCAAAGTGTTCCCAGCAAACAATCGCATAAACGTCATGCGGAAAATTCACCAAAAGCCATAAGGAATAAAAAACCATTTGTGGCCGATAAACCAACAACATCCCGTAATGCAACGTTTGCAAATAAGTTTGCAGCTTTAGAAGTAGACGAAGAAGAACCATCTCATTTTACCTCTCGATCTCATTTAAAAATCAGAGGCTTTGATGTTATTTCTGCTAATCACCCAGATGATAAAGCGCATGCTGGTGCAGCTATAATAATAAAATCTACTTTAAAATTTGAAGTCATAGACGCTGTTTGTAAAACTTATCTTCAAGCTGCGGGAGTTAAAATCAAGTGTAACAATTTCGATATTTCAATTGTTGCTATTTATTGCCCTCCAAGATATAACATAAGCTGTTCACAATATGAAGCATTCTTTAAAATCTTGGTGCTAAATTTATAGTTGGTGGAGATTATAACTCAAAACATCCTTGGGGGGTTCAAGACTAGCTAATCCTAAGGGAAAAGAACTATTCAAATGCATATCAAACAATCATTACTCTACATTATCGACTGGTAGGCCCACATACTGGCCCAGTGACCCTAGAAAAATACCTGATTTGCTTGACTTCTTTGTTTACCATGGGATCGCGAACCACCTCCTAGATATCATAGATAATGATGATTTAAGTTCAGACCATTCAGCCATCATCATGAATTTTAATACGACGTTGAACACTTTAAACTGTAATTCCAACAAACTCTTTTCCTCAAAAACTGATATTAATCCTTTCAATACTGGATAGATAAAAACATTAATCTTAATATAGCGTTAAAGTGTGGTAGCGAACTTGACAATGCAGTTGAAAACCTCACGAGTTTAATTCATGAAGCAGCCTTTTTATCAACACCAATCAATGAACCTATTCAAAATAATAACACTGTTATCATATCTAGTGAAATAAGAGAATTAATCAGAAATAAGAGGCGATTAAGAAGAATTTGGAAAATAAGCAGAAATCCGAGAGATAAAAGTAACCTTAATTTTGCATCAAATCAACTGAAACGACGACTTCATGAAATTAAAAATGATTCTCTAGGAAATTATTTGAAAAATCTGAACTGTTGCAATAACGATGAGTACAAACTTTGGAGAGCTACTAAATATTTAAAACGTCCTAGAAAACGTAACGTTCCAATAAAAGACGCTAGCGGAACTTGGTGCAGATCAAGCTTGTCTAAAGTTAAGGCTTTTGCTGAACACTTAGAACAAAGTTTTCAACCATTTGATATAAATAACACTACCACCGATATTGTGAACTTTTTAGACATTCCCTGTCAAATGGATTTGCCATTGAAACATATTTCCCCTAATGAAGTTCGTTCTGAAATAAAGATGCTGAATAACACCAATACTCCTGGATTTGACAAGTTGGATGCCAAAGTACTTAAATCTTTACCTAATAAAGGTATTCTGTTACTAATGCTTATATATAATACTATATTAAGACTTTGTCAATTTCCAAGTCAGTGGAAGTGTGCTGAAATAATTATGATTCTCAAACCTAACAAACCAGAGAACGTTGTCTCGTCCTATAGACCGATAAGTTTATTAGTAACATTCTCGAAAGTATTTTGAAAGAATATTTTTAAGAAGAATGTTACCTATTCTTGAAAAACAGCATATTATACCTGAATATCAATTTGGATTTCGAAGTAATCACGGCACACCTGAACAATGCCATCGTATCGTAAATGTCATTATTACTTCTCTGGAAACCAAAAATATTGCTCTGGTGTGTTTTTGGATGTTCAGCAAGCTTTTGATCGAGTCTGGCATAGTGGTCTATTATTTAAGCTAAAAAAACTCCTTCCTGCTCCAGTTTACTTAGTATTAAAATCGTACTTAGAAAATCGTTGTTTTTATGTTAAAATCAATGATGAAACATCTGATATTAAGCAAATAAGAGCAGGTGTGCCACAAGGCAGTGTCTTAGGACCGGTTCTGTTTACGATCTTTACTTCAGACATGCCTATAACAGATTTGGTAACTACAGCTACATATGCTGATGACACTGCTGTACTTGCTTCAAATGAATCTGCAACTGTGGCTTCAAATCTAGTTCAATCTGCACTCAACAAAATTCAGTTATGGTTAACAACGTGGAATAATAAATACTTCAAAATCGGCTCATGTAACTTTCGCTTTAAAAAAGGAAACTGCCCTGCAGTTTTTCTAAATAACTCTGAAATTCCTAATTGTGACAGCATTAAATATCTAGGACTGCATCTCGATAGGAGGCTAACGTGGAAAAATCATATTAAAGCTAAACGTCTCCAGCTTAATTTGAAATCCAAAAGAATGTACTGGTTACTTAATCCAAAATCTGAAATTAAGTCCTAACAATAAATTACTGCTCTATAAAACCATACTGAACCCTGTATGGATATATGGAATTCAATTATGGGGTACAGCAAGTAATTCAAATATTGAAATTTTACAACGTCTTCAATCCAAAATATTAAGGCAAATTACTAATGCACCTTGGTTTGTCACAAACATTCAAATCCATAAAGATCTCAATGTCTCTTTTGTTAAAAAAGAAATAAATAACTTCAGCGCAGGATACCTTATTAGACTTAGTAATCACACCCAATACTCTAGCTATAAGACTTCTTGATGATACTAATGAAATTAAAAGAAATTATTAACAATATATTCTATAACAATTTAAATTTATATTCATTTCAGAAAAGGAGAAAATTGGGTCATCTGGAGCGACCGCAATTTAATACATTTATGTTTCATACCATAATGTATTTTAAATGGCTGTTGGGGCTTCTGGAGGAGCTCCAGATGCGCCAACAACATCAGCAGCAGCAGTTCGTATCATCTTCTCCTCCTCCATCGGTCCATCGTTTCATCACGATGCGTTGGATGCATTGACTTCTACATCGCCGTCTTTTCCCCCGGGTTTGAATTATGAATAGTTAATAAATAATATTCACTAAATTTATGAACTCATTAATAAATGTTGAGAAACATAAACGAAAGATTTATTATTTCATTTTGCCGAATTTCAGCGATTTCATAAAAGAAATTGATATGCCAACAGCTGTTCATATGTAAACAATGTGCTGTTAGATTTAACTTCATTACCGCAGTGTGAACTGTAGCGGCGTTTGTAGCCTCTAATACCGGTTGTCTTTCATGAACAACTTTACTACATTCTGTCCCAAAACTCCGACAACTCACGAACAGCTTCAGGTTCCATGACTCTACACTTTTGAACGCTCCATAGAAGCACACTTAATTCAAAATCGTCTATTTCTAATTTTGTTCAGATTCAGAGCAGACGAATAGAGATTGTTAAACTGTACATATTTGTACTTAAATTTGAGAAACTATTATTTTTGAAAAATTAACTAATATTCAAAATATATTATTATTTAAAATGATAATGAGTATTAAATAATGAAATTTCTCAATTGAATTCAAGTAAGTTTCATTAGACATGTATAAATCGAATATTTGAAATTTATCTAAATTTCCTCAGGACATTTTTATTATTAAAACTCGACTGTGCCACAGTGGATGCCGGCATTCTTCATAAAGAGAGCTGAGGAGCGGTGTGTCCCAAGAGATTTTGTCAGAATCTCTGAGAGGATCAGTATACCACAGACCACACATTGCAGCATCCAAAAATTACCCAATTCCGAAAAATTCAAAATTCGTTTTAAATTCGCATTAAATTTCCTTTAAAATTCGACTAAAGCCTCGAAAAAGAGATCATCGTTATATTTGATCATACAAAAATAATTTAGTCATCGTCGAGAAGAAGTGGGAAAAAAGGCGATTGTAAACGGGCGAAATCAATGGGTCATGCCGCGGTCATGGTGCGCATATACAAGTTATATAAGTTATAAGTCCTAAAATTGGCATAAAAGAAAAATATGAAAGAACCTGAAAATTTAATATCAAAATCATTAGATTTAATGTAGTATATTCGTATGTATGTGAAGTGCATAGGGTTTTACTGAAGTATTTGTTATTGCAACTGTCACCGACGAAACACATGTCGATACATCGATAGAAAAAGCTGAAAAGGAAATAAAAATTGTTCGTAAGTCGGGTCAAAGCCTCGACGCATATCTGAAATACTTGTTATAAAATTAGCAGCAATGAAGTCCAATATCTTACCTCAAATTGAATTTAACTATAATTTACTTACTTACCTTTACGTTAATAAACTTCATTTACCTTTGTCTATACCTACCTTTAATTATAATTACAATTACTTACCTAATACTTACCACAAGAACATGAAAACCAAATTATATGAATTTAATTTTTATTTTGAATATATCATTATGCATAGACATGCACTTCACGTTAGATTAGTATTATTTTTAACCATTTAATAGATTGTTTAATATGCTTTAAACTATGCATTTTAATTCCATAGCCAAAGTCCGAAGTCCGTTCTAGTCTGGTAGTTGTACGAAGGGATCGTCAGTAATCTTGCCACGGAAATTGTTGACGATCAGGTTGGGTGGGTAGATGTTGCTGCAAAGTTACCAGCTCAACAATTCTGACGTCGGATGTTGGTAGCGAAAGCATCATGAAGGGAAATTTTCTTTTTCATTAGTTTCTTATCCTTCGTATCTTCGTATCGTGCAATGTAAATGCTGAGAGCCAGATTCAATATGGCGATCAAGCGGCAGGAAGCAAGATCCTACTCCCATTAGCCGACGAGCCGGAGCCGGAACTTCTGCGTGCTTCCGTTTCCTGCCTTTGTCCAAACACCCTATCGTCAGTCTCGGTCGTCTCGCTACGAGACAGTACGTTGCATGTTACAGAACGCACCAGATAACTAAATGATCCCTTTTCATTTAACTGTTAGATGAGCTCAGTGTGAACGCCATATAATGTACGAGGATATATTCGTAAAAAGTAAAATTGTACTTGTGAACAATTCAATTTTAAAATACAATCTAATTTGAAAAAGTTACAAAAGGTTTGAAAACATAAATATTTTATTTTCCTTAATAATAGTTTAATCCCTTTTACTATTATAAACATAGGAATCTCGGATTTTATAAAAATTTTCACTTCAAATATATTTAAATCACAATAGGTTTTTATTTTGGTACATTCCAAATTTGTTGAATAATAATCCAAAACTCATAACAAAATAAATATATTTACTTTTCCATTTTTAATTTTCATGACTCTAAAAATATCGTTTGCAAAATCTTATTTGAAAATTGATTGATAAACGTTACTCTTATGAATTTGACTGATGTTAGAAAACGGAGTCTATATGACTGCCATTACGCTTTTTTGGCTGTGTTCATATTCAATGTAAAACTGTGAATTATCAAAACTTGATCGTTCTGATTTGTACATTCAATAGCATAATTTAAATACTTGATGTATTTCAGATTTTTTTAAAAGACAAAAAAAGATATCAAAATCAAAAAAATTGCCTTTCTACCAAAAAAGTTTTGAAAAAAAACAAGTTACCAATTTTGGTTAAAAGTAACAATCGTAGAGAGTGAAGTTGTATTTTTTAATGGAGAATGACACACTTAAACATCTTTAATATCATGGGACAAATTAAAATAAATTGAAACATATTTCTGCAAGGGCTACCAATAATTTGCAACCAAAAATTTGTTCGACAGATATTCGACAGCTCACCTACTCTCCACTTAGCTGATCGTGGCGTTGCCACCAATTTGGACGACAATGGGTTGGACAAATTCTCGTTTGTCGTCTGCAGGACAAACAAACATTTTAATTTACTTTCTACGCTACTACACACACACGAATCCTCTACCTTTATTGCCCAAGTCGCTTATTTCGGCGGTTCCTCGCCTCTGCCTCCCTCTTGAGTCTTCCCAAAGTGGTCCTACGGAGCTCTAGCTTTGAAAATCGACGGCCTCGCTTTATACCGAGCGCGGGATCCGGGGACACACTTTAATTTTCACTTCGACAATCAAGGCTCGTATAGTTCGCGAGATATACAATTTTATACTTTAGGTTTTATTATTCTCGACACTACCGACTTCGACTGAAATGGCTGATCGACAGTAACGATCGGTTTCTGCGGAAAGCGTTGATACCGGTCGTCTATTTTGTTTTTGTCCACCGACCTTGAACCATTTCTGATCGGGGTGCGGTTCAAAATCGGTTTGTTACCATTATCAAGGATATGTTGTAAGAGATCAGTAGTAAGTCCTAAAGAAGGCTTTGTGACTAATTCAAAGCGAGAATCGGAAGCTACATATTTTCCAAAGCGCTTGGCTAATGATATATGATTTCGAATGTGAGCTCGAAGTCCTTCAGCACCCATTGAACGAAATGTTTTCCAAACTTTAAGAGCTCTAAAACGTCGTCCAAGGGGAATTTGCCAATGTCTAAACTCTGGAATTGACGATTGTCCTTCATAATTATGTTTTAAATAAATTCGATTTACATTGAAGGTGTCTACAATTTTGTTTGATCGTAAGCGCAAGTACTCGTTGTACCAAGTGCTCCGATACATATTACTGGAAATAAACCATTTGCAATATCCTGTTCACTGCTTTTTGTAAAACATTTCCACCCAGAATAAAATTATCATCAGCTGGTAGTAATGTTATTGGAATCGCAGCCAATACACCAGCCTTTTCAATGCAACTGTTGCTTTGATCACTAGAGTAAGCTACTAATTTTCCACGTATTTCACTTTCTGTTAAATCTGGTCTGGCCTCTTTTACTCTACGCACGGTGTCCTCTCGTGTTGCTATCACTGCTACAAGTACAGCTTCCTAGCAGATCCCTGGATTATACCTCCACCAGAGCCTTCAGAAGAATGTAAAAAGTGATTTGGAAGGTTTAAAAACTTTGCAAGCCAATCCATGACAACAACCTTGAGCTCCGTACATGCTGGACTACATATCTAAGAAAAATATAGAAATATATATTATTAAAGTATATTTAATAACTTATTTTTATATGTATAGATTCAAATAAAAACATTAATAATATATATAGAAATAAATATAAGGAAACATATTAAACTCTTGTTTAAGAGGAAGAAAATAATAAGTTATATTATTATTCGATTCAAATCTCAAGCTTCAAGCCACAGATTACCAGTTCACACTGAGCTCATTTGCAGTTAATGAAGTTGAATCGTCAAAACCGATTGATAATGAAGTTTTAATTATGTTAAATGGAATTTAGTTGTTGTTCTATTTAACTGTTAAATGGTTTACGACGAAGTTTGACGAGTTAAACGCAGGGTTGAGTTCAATAGTAGTGAAGGAAAAAAGTTTTTTACTCATTAAACAGAATAATAAAGTTGGCATTTCAAAATCAAAATTGTGAGAATTTTTGAGGGCAAACCAATTATATGTATGGTTGTGAGGTGACCATTTTGGAGTTGTGGAATAAAATCCAACCAAATGCAAGTAAATATTATTTTATTAACAATAATCTATAACATTTAAATTATATTCATCAGAAAAGGAGAAATATTATTTTAATATTAT
>JAFDUT010000319.1:0-27758 GCA_017309665.1 Coelopa frigida
ACACGTGAACTTTCATTTTCTGGCTTATTTATTATATTCCGACTAATATTTTAGAAACGCCAGCTATTTCAAAATTTCATGTGATTTCGGAAATATCGAAATTTTGATAATTTTTTTGGTAAACTTTACGGGGTCCTACTTCACGCGTTTGGCTTCTAGAGCCTTTTAAGTTTGGAAGCCGATTGTGGGCCTTCCAGATGGGCTAGAACGGTGATCTGGGCCAATAATGAAAGAAGAACACGTGAACTTTCATTATCTTTCATTATTGGAAATATCGAAATTTTGATAATTTTTTTGGTCAACTTTACGGGGTCTAACTTCACGCGTTTGGCTTCTAGAGCCTTTTTAAGTTTGGAAGCTGATTGTTATCTTTCCAGACGGGCAGAACGGTGATCTGGGCCAATAATAAAAGAAGAACACGTGAACTTTCATTATCTGGCTTATTTATTATATTCCGACTAATATTTTAGAAACGCCAGCTATTTATTTTCGGAAAAATCGAAATTTTGATAATGTTTTTTAAACTTTACGAGGTCTAACTCCACGCGTTTGGCTTCTAGAGCCTTTTTAAGTTTGGAAGCCTATTGTAGGCATTCCAAAAGGCTAGAACGGTGATCTAGGCCAATATGAAAGAAGAACACGTGAACTTTCATTATATGGCTTATTTATTATATTCCGACTAATATTTTAGAAACGCCAGCCATTTGAAAATTTCATGTGATTTCGGAAAAATCGAAATTTAGATTACTTTTTTGGTCAACTTTACGCGGTCTAACTCTACGCGTTTGGCTTCTAGAGCCTTTTTAAGTTTGGAAGCCGATTGTGGGCATTCCATACGGGCTAGAACGGTGATCTGGGCCAATAATGAAAGAAGAACACGTGTACTTTCATTATCTTTCATTATTGGAAATATCGAAATTTTAATAATTTTTTTGGTCTACCTTATGGGGTCTAACTCTACGCGTTTGGCTTCTAGAGCCTTTTTAAGTTTGGAAGCCGATGGTAGGCTTTCCAGACTTTCCGACCAATATTTTAGAAACGCCAGCCATTTGAAAATTTCATGTGATTGCGGAAAAATCTAAATTTTGATAATTTTTTTGGTCAACTTTACTGGGTCTAACTTCACGCGTTTGGCTTCTAGAGCCTTTTTAAGTTTGGAAGCCTATTGTAGGCATTCCAAAAGGCTAGAACGGTGATCTAGGCCAATATGAAAGAAGAACACGTGAACTTTCATTATATGGCTTATTTATTATATTCCGACTAATATTTTAGAAACGCCAGCCATTTATTTTCGGAAAAATCGAAATTTTGATAATTTTTTTGGTAAACTTTACGAGGTCTAACTCCACGCGTTTGGCTTCTAGAGCCTTTTTAAGTTTGGAAGCCGATGGTAGGCTTTCCAGACTTTCCGACCAATATTTTAGAAACGCCAGCCATTTGAAAATTTCATGTGATTGCGGAAAAATCTAAATTTTGATAATTTTTTTGGTCAACTTTACTGGGTCTAACTTCACGCGTTTGGCTTCTAGAGCCTTTTGAAGTTTGGAAGCCGATTGTGGGCTTTCCAGACGGGCAGAACGGTGATCTGAGCCAATAATAAAAGGAAAACACGTGAACTTTCATTATCTGGCTTATTTATTATATTCCGACTAATATTTTAGAAACGCCAGCCATTTGAAAATTTCATGTGATTTCGGAAATATCGAAATTTTGATAAATGTTTTGGTCAGCTTTACGGGGTCTAACTTCACGCGTTTGGCTCTAGAGCCTTTTGAAGTTTGGAAGCCGATTGTGGGCCTTCCAGACGGGCTAGAACGGTGATCTGGGCCAATAATAAAAGAAAAACACGTGAACTTTCATTATCTGGCTTATTTATTATATTCCGACTAATATTTTAGAAACGCCAAACATTTGAAAATTTCATGTGATTTCGGAAATATCGAAATTTTGATAATTTTTTTGGTCAACTTTACGGGGTCTAACTTCACGCGTTTGGCTTCTAGAGCCTTTTGAAGTTTGGAAGCCGATTGTAGGCATTCCAAAAGGCTAGAACGGTGATCTAGGCCAATATGAAAGAAGAACACGTGAACTTTCATTATATGGCTTATTTATTATATTCCGACTAATATTTTAGAAACGCCAGCCATTTGAAAATTTCATGTGATTTCGGAAAAATCGAAATTTAGATTACTTTTTTGGTCAACTTTACGCGGTCTAACTCTACGCGTTTGGCTTCTAAAGCCTTTTAAGTTTGGAAGCCGATTGTAGGCTTTCCAGACTTTCCGACCAATATTTTAGAAACGCCAGCCATTTGAAAATTTCATGTGAAATTTTGAAAAATCTAAATTTTGATAATTTTTTTGGTCAACTTTACGGGGTCTAACTTCACGCGTTTGGCTTCTAGAGCCTTTTTAAGTTTGGAAGCCGATTGTTGGCATTCCAGACGGGCTGGAACGGTGATCTGGGCAAATAATGAAAGAAGAACACGTGAACTTTCATTATCTGGCTTATTTATTATATTCCGACTAATATTTTAGAAACGCCAGCTATTTCAAAATTTCATGTGATTTCGGAAATATCGAAATTTTGATAATTTTTTTGGTAAACTTTACGGGGTCCTACTTCACGCGTTTGGCTTCTAGAGCCTTTTAAGTTTGGAAGCCGATTGTGGGCTTTCCAGACGGGCTAGAACAGTGATGTGGGCCAATAATAAAAGAAAAACACGTGAACTTTCATTTTCTGGCTTATTTATTATATTCCGACTAATATTTTAGAAACGCCAGCTATTTCAAAATTTCATGTGATTTCGGAAATATCGAAATTTTGATAATTTTTTTGGTAAACTTTACGGGGTCCTACTTCACGCGTTTGGCTTCTAGAGCCTTTAAGTTTGGAAGCGATTGTGGGCCTTCCAGATGGGCTAGAACGGTGATCTGGGCCAATAATGAAAGAAGAACACGTGAACTTTCATTATTCTTTCATTATTGGAATATCGAATTTTGATAATTTTTTTGGTCAACTTTACGGGGTCTAACTTCACGCGTTTGGCTTCTAGAGCCTTTTTAAGTTTGGAAGCTGATTGTTATCTTTCCAGACGGGCAGAACGGTGATCTGGGCCAATAATAAAAGAAGAACACGTGAACTTTCATTATCTGGCTTATTTATTATATTCCGACTAATATTTTAGAAACGCCAGCTATTTATTTTCGGAAAAATCGAAATTTTGATAATGTTTTTTTAAACTTTACGAGGTCTAACTCCACGCGTTTGGCTTCTAGAGCCTTTTTAAGTTTGGAAGCCTATTGTAGGCATTCCAAAAGGCTAGAACGGTGATCTAGGCCAATATGAAAGAAGAACACGTGAACTTTCATTATATGGCTTATTTATTATATTCCGACTAATATTTTAGAAACGCCAGCCATTTGAAAATTTCATGTGATTTCGGAAAAATCGAAATTTAGATTACTTTTTTGGTCAACTTTACGCGGTCTAACTCTACGCGTTTGGCTTCTAGAGCCTTTTTAAGTTTGGAAGCCGATTGTGGGCATTCCATACGGGCTAGAACGGTGATCTGGGCCAATAATGAAAGAAGAACACGTGTACTTTCATTATCTTTCATTATTGGAAATATCGAAATTTTAATAATTTTTTTGGTCTACCTTATGGGGTCTAACTCTACGCGTTTGGCTTCTAGAGCCTTTTTAAGTTTGGAAGCCGATGGTAGGCTTTCCAGACTTTCCGACCAATATTTTAGAAACGCCAGCCATTTGAAAATTTCATGTGATTGCGGAAAAATCTAAATTTTGATAATTTTTTTGGTCAACTTTACTGGGTCTAACTTCACGCGTTTGGCTTCTAGAGCCTTTTGAAGTTTGGAAGCCGATTGTGGGCATACCAGACGGGCTAGAACGGGGATCTGGGCCAATAATGAAAGAAGAACACGTGAACTTTCATTATCTGGCTTATTTATTATATTCCGACTAATATTTTAGAAACGCCAGCCATTTATTTTCGGAAAAATCGAAATTTTGATAATTTTTTTGGTAAACTTTACGAGGTCTAACTCCACGCGTTTGGCTTCTAGAGCCTTTTTAAGTTGGGAAGCCGATTGTGGGCTTTCCAGACTTTCCGACCAATATTTTAGAAATGCCAGCCATTTGAAAATTTCAATTGATTTCGGAAATATCGAAATATTGATAATTTTTTTGGTCTACTTTACGGGGTCTAACTTCACGCGTTTGGCTTCTAGAGCCTTTTGAAGTTTGGAAGCCGATTGTGGGCATTCCAAACGGGCGCTAGAACGGTGATCTGGGCAATAATAAAAGAAAAACACGTGAACTTTCATTATTTGGCTTATTTATTATATTCCGACTAATATTTTAGAAACGCCAGCCATTTGAAAATTTCATGTGATTTCGGAAATATCGAAATTTTGATAATTTTTTTGGTCAACTTTACAGGGTCTAACTTCACGCGTTTGGCTTCTAGAGCCTTTTTAAATTTGGAAGCCGATTGTGGGCATTCCAAACGGGCTAGAACGGCGATCTGGGCAATAATAAAAGAAAAACACGTGAACTTTCATTATTTGGCTTATTTATTATATTCCGACTAATATTTTATGAACTGAATATGAACTTTCATTATCTGGCTTATTTATTATATTCCGACTAATATTTTAGAAACGCCAGCTATTTATTTTCGGAAAAATCGAAATTTTGATAATTTTTTTTTAAACTTTACGAGGTCTAACTCCACGCGTTTGGCTTCTAGAGCCTTTTTAAGTTTGGAAGCCTATTGTGGGCTTTCCAGACGGGCAGAACGGTGATCTGGGCCAATAATGAAAGAAGAACACGTGAACTTTCATTATCTGGCTTATTTATTATATTCCGACTAATATTTTAGAAACGCCAGCTATTTATTTTCGGAAAAATCGAAATTTTGATAATTTTTTTGGAAAACTTTACGAGGTCTAACTCCAGGCGTTTGGCTTCTAGAGCCTTTTTAAGTTGGGAAGCCGATTGTGGGCTTTCCAGACTTTCCGACCAATATTTTAGAAACGCCAGCCATTTGAAAATTTCAATTGATTTGCGACCCTCCCCTCCCCTCCACATATTATTGCTAGGGAAGTGATAAATAAAAAGAAAAAAAAAAACCCCAAGAAGAATGTTTTTTTGGGATAGTGGTTGCGGGGTTTTTGTCGTTTTCTTTCCTTTCCTCTTGTTCTACACAGCCGACGAAGCCGATAAGGCGATTCTCTCACTGAGTGAACAGAAACTCACCACGGTGCGGGTGTCTACCGGAGAACTGCAAGAGAGAGAAAAGTGCGATCAACGCACCACCAACCAAGCACAAACCGTGTCGGTGACAACGATCAAGGCGGACACCACACAAAGAGGAATCGCCGATAAGGCGATTCTCTCACTGAGTGAACAGAAACCCACCACGGTGCGGGTGTCTGCCGGAGAACTGCATAAATGACTGCAGTGAGCGCGCCTACTATGTGAAGTTGTTGTAATAAAAGAACAACAACCACATAGGACGACGGCGAACGGAGCTGCACGCGCCACCTGTGAAGAGTACCAACAGCAACAAGTGGGACAACCGGGGAAGGATGGCCATGAACTCAAAGACAAGTTCAAAATAAACAAAAGGCAACAACCGTTGAAATAGCGTGGGAAAGTGCGAATTGTGCGGAAGTGCCCTGACCCACTGCAACAAATTCAACTGAGGAACGAGCGGCAAAACTGTTCGTTCCCCTGCACTGGAAGCGGAGGCCCGTCGGTTCGGAAGCCAAGGATGAACTCGAGTGGAGTTTGCGGCTGATGAGTCGCCAAGCCCTCGAAATGATTGGCGACCGAACCGAGGGCCATGGGATAGGCGGAATCAGGACCAGAGGTCTGGTACCGACCAAAAGCGGAAACGAGGTTGATTAGTTTGTAGGACACCGAGTCCAACAGTCACCTCGTGGGGAACCAAGTCCCAAAATCATAGGAAAAATAGTATAAGTGCAAGCAGAAAACCCCAAGTGCCAGTGAAGAACCTGGGACATAGAAATATCCAGAGTGAGCAGCAAACACAAGGTAAACAAATCAAACTTGAAACGAAGTGGCTCAGAGCAACTCTCTAAGCAAATCAGCCATATCCTTATAAATAACGTTTTACTATAAATAACTTTGCACAAAAGTTATAAAATTTCCTAGTTCTAAGAGTCCTGTGAGGTCGAATAGATCTCGATTAACATCCACCTCAGTAGTTGAGCATTTCCAGTTCCAGCACAACTGGAGATTAGGATGGCGGACGGGACGACGAGCGGAGTAGCGTAAACAATGGAATCATCAGACTGGGAATGTTATCGAGGCGACTATCGTTCCTCATACTTCCCATGACCGATGAGTTAATTCTGCGAATGGACTTCAGAACCACGACGAACCAACCGCCGGCCACTTAGGGATTCGACGAACAATAGCGAGAATCGCTAACCGGTACTACTGGCCGGGTATGTTCCGGGATGCCAGTCGCTACGTACGACAATGCGAGTAGTGTCAACGATACAAGCCAAACCAACAAAAGCCAGCTGGAAAGATGCTGACACAGATAGCTGGACTATTGTTTGCTCAGACTTCGTGGGCCCACTTCCCCGATCAAAACACGGGAATTCTATGATGCTGATATTCTTCGACAACTTCTCGAAATGGACCGAGATCGTCCCCTTGCGGATAGCGACGAGTGAACACCTCATCAAGGCCTTCAGGGAACGAATACTGGCACGGTTCGGGATATCAAAGATCTTGGTGACGGACAACGGGGCTCAGTACACGAGCAAATTATTCAGGAACTTCCTCCGCGACTTAGGCGTGAGACATCAGTTCACCGCACCTTACCAACTTAACCACAGAAAAGCTAGGAAAGGTCCGTAAACACGTCAAATATTCACAAAACACATCGCCTGGGGGTCGTGCTCTTGGCCAGGGAGCCTGGGGGAACGCGCGGACGGGCGAGCGATCGGTCGGTCGGTCATTCAAGCGAGAAATTTTCAACTCTTTACAAACTGTTTGCCATGTTGTCAGATGCACTAGTAAAATCTCTTTAAGACACGAAATTCACACAAGAAACGCCTCAAAACGTTATTCTCTTCGACGAAGTGAAATCCGTTGCGGACAGAGAAGAAGAGACTCTGGATTAAAAGTGTATTCCATTGAGGCCGGGGAGTAACCGGGAACAATGGACGAGCGCGATTCTCACTTTCTGAAGCCGACTCAAACCAAGATTGAAACTGATTGAAACTATTTATTATATTCCGACTAATATTTTAGAAACGCCAGCCATTTATTTTCGGAAAAATCAAAATTTTGATAATTTTTTTGGTAAACTTTACGAGGTCTAACTCCACGCGTTTGGCTTCTAGAGCCTTTTTAAGTTGGGAAGCCGATTGTGGGCTTTCCAGACTTTCCGACCAATATTTTAGAAACGCCAGCCATTTGAAAATTTCAATTGATTTCGGAAATATCGAAATATTGATAATTTTTTTGGTCTACTTTACGGGGTCTAACTTCACGCGTTTGGCTTCTAGAGCCTTTTGAAGTTTGGAAGCCGATTGTGGGCATTCCAAACGGGCTAGAACGGTGATCTGGGCAATAATAAAAGAAAAACACGTGAACTTTCATTATTTGGCTTATTTATTATATTCCGACTAATATTTTAGAAACGCCAGCCATTTGAAAATTTCATGTGATTTCGGAAATATCGAAATTTTGATAATTTTTTTGGTCAACTTTACAGGGTCTAACTTCACGCGTTTGGCTTCTAGAGCCTTTT
This sequence comes from Coelopa frigida, assembly GCA_017309665.1. Lineage (NCBI taxonomy): Eukaryota > Metazoa > Arthropoda > Insecta > Diptera > Coelopidae > Coelopa > Coelopa frigida. Next base: position 7,816 of record JAFDUT010000319.1, read on the forward strand.
AAAATTTGGAAGCCGATTGTGGGCATTCCAAACGGGCTAGAACGGCGATCTGGGCAATAATAAAAGAAAAACACGTGAACTTTCATTATTTGGCTTATTTATTATATTCCGACTAATATTTTATGAACTGAATATGAACTTTCATTATCTGGCTTATTTATTATATTCCGACTAATATTTTAGAAACGCCAGCTATTTATTTTCGGAAAAATCGAAATTTTGATAATTTTTTTTTAAACTTTACGAGGTCTAACTCCACGCGTTTGGCTTCTAGAGCCTTTTTAAGTTTGGAAGCCTATTGTGGGCTTTCCAGACGGGCAGAACGGTTTGATCTGGGCCAATAATGAAAGAAGAACACGTGAACTTTCATTATCTGGCTTATTTATTATATTCCGACTAATATTTTAGAAACGCCAGCTATTTATTTTCGGAAAAATCGAAATTTTGATAATTTTTTTTGGAAAACTTTACGAGGTCTAACTCCAGGCGTTTGGCTTCTAGAGCCTTTTTAAGTTGGGAAGCCGATTGTGGGCTTTCCAGACTTTCCGACCAATATTTTAGAAACGCCAGCCATTTGAAAATTTCAATGATTGGCGACCCTCCCCTCCCCTCCACATATTATTGCTAGGGAAGTGATAATAAAAAGAAAAAAAAAAACCCCAAGAAGAATGTTTTTTGGGATAGTGGTTGCGGGGTTTTTGTCGTTTTCTTTCCTTTCCTCTTGTTCTACACAGCCGACGAAGCCGATAAGGCGATTCTCTCACTGAGTGAACAGAAACTCACCACGGTGCGGGTGTCTACCGGAGAACTGCAAGAGAGAGAAAAGTGCGATCAACGCACCACCAACCAAGCACAAACCGTGTCGGTGACAACGATCAAGGCGGACACCACACAAAGAGGAATCGCCGATAAGGCGATTCTCTCACTGAGTGAACAGAAACCCACCACGGTGCGGGTGTCTGCCGGAGAACTGCATAAATGACTGCAGTGAGCGCGCCTACTATGTGAAGTTGTTGTAATAAAAGAACAACAACCACATAGGACGACGGCGAACGGAGCTGCACGCGCCACCTGTGAAGAGTACCAACAACAACAAGTGGGACAACGGGCGAAGGATGGCCATGAACTCAAAGACAAGTTCAAAATAAACTAAAGGCAACAACCGTTGAAATAGCGTGGGAAAGTGCGAATTGTGCGGAAGTGCCCTGACCCACTGCAACAAATTCAACTGAGGAACGAGCGGCAAAACTGTTCGTTCCCCTGCACTGGAAAGCGGAGGCCCGTCGGTTCGGAAGCCAAGGATGAACTCGAGTGGAGTTTGCGGCTGATGAGTCGCCAAGCCCTCGAAATGATTGGCGACCGAACCGAGGGCCATGGGATAGGCGGAATCAGGACCAGAGGTCTGGTACCGACCAAAAGCGGAAACGAGGTTGATTAGTTTGTAGGACACCGAGTCCAACAGTCACCTCGTGGGGAACCAAGTCCCAAAATCATAGGAAAAATAGTATAAGTGCAAGCAGAAAACCCCAAGTGCCAGTGAAGAACCTGGGACATAGAAATATCCAGAGTGAGCAGCAAACACAAGGTAAACAAATCAAACTTGAAACGAAGTGGCTCAGAGCAACTCTCTAAGCAAATCAGCCATATCCTTATAAATAACGTTTTACTATAAATAACTTTGCACAAAAGTTATAAAATTTCCTAGTTCTAAGAGTCCTGTGAGGTCGAATAGATCTCGATTAACATCCACCTCAGTAGTTGAGCATTTCCAGTTCCAGCACAACTGGAGATTAGGATGGCGGACGGGACGACGAGCGGAGTAGCGTAAACAATGGAATTAACCATCAGACTGGGAATGTTATCGAGGCGACTATCGTTCCTCATACTTCCCATGACCGATGAGTTAATTCTGCGAATGGACTTCATGTTGTCAACAGGTATCTTCTTGAATTTAGGAGGGCAGCGCGTGGACATCAAACAACAGAAGAGGGTAACAGCGGACAGGACCACCGACGGACGCAGCATAAAGCTGAAGGGGTCCTCGGAAGTCAGCAAGGAAATCACAACGTCCCACAAACCAGTGGAGCCAGCGAAGGAAGCGCACGAGAAGGACATACAAGACTTCTTGACCCAAGAGTTAGAATGTTTCAAGACACTATCTGGGCCCTCAAATATCACCGAACATCGAATCGTTATGAAAGACGAAACACCCATCAAACAAAGGTATTATCCTAAAAATCCAGCAATGCAGTAGATAATCAACGAGTAAATCGACGACCTCATCGTCCGAGGCTGCATTGAGCCATCACGAAGTCCCTACAGCGCACCCATCGTACTGGTGAAAAAGAAAACCGGGAAGTGGAGATTATGCGTCGATTATCGACAACTAAATGCTCATTCCATACAGGATGCATATCCGCTGCCAGGATCCATCATATCTTAGATCGACTGCGAGACGCAAACTATATAAGTAGTCTAGATCTCAAGAATGGGTATTGGCAAATCCCGGTCGAACAAAAGAGTAGGCCAAACACAGCATTCACGATCCCGGGACGCGGACTTTTCCAGTGGAGAGTCATGCCCTTCGGTCTCCACTCCGCCCATGCTACATTCCAGCGAGCATTATACCAAGTCATAGGACCTGAGGTGGAGCCCTACGCTTTCGCCTACCTAGACGATATCGTGGTCACAGGCCGGACGCTGACGGAGCAAACCTCCGCGAGGTGTTTCGCCGATTACGAGCCACCAACTTGAAAATCAACAAAGACAAATGCGAATTCGTCAAGAAAAAAATCAGTTATCTCGGCCACCTGGTCACCGACAAGGGAATCCACACTGACCCCGACAAGGTAGCGGCGATTCGAGAACTGGTGCCCCCAAAGAACGTCCGAGAGCTGCGGCGATATTTAGGAATTGCAACTTGGTATCGACAATTTGTACCAGAATTCGCAACTCACAAAGCTGCTGCGCAAGGGCAAACAGTTTCCGGATTATGTAATCGAAGTCGGCGAACTTTTCCGCCATATTCCTCGGCGGGTAGGAGACGAAGATTGCGCGCTATGAAAGCTATGCGTACCAACACAGCTTTGCAACATAGTCCTCAACGAGAACCACGACGAACCAACCGCCGGCCACTTAGGGATTCGACGAACAATAGCGAGAATCTCTAACCGGTACTACTGGCCGGGTATGTTCCGGGATGCCAGTCGCTACGTACGACAATGCGAGTAGTGTCAACGATACAAGCCAAACCAACAAAAGCCAGCTGGAAAGATGCTGACACAGATAGCTGGACTATTGTTTGCTCAGACTTCGTGGGCCCACTTCCCCGATCAAAACACGGGAATTCTATGATGCTGATATTCTTCGACAACTTCTCGAAATGGACCGAGATCGTCCCCTTGCGGATAGCGACGAGTGAACACCTCATCAAGGCCTTCAGGGAACGAATACTGGCACGGTTCGGGATATCAAAGATCTTGGTGACGGACAACGGGGCTCAGTACACGAGCAAATTATTCAGGAACTTCCTCCGCGACTTAGGCGTGAGACATCAGTTCACCGCACCTTACCACCTTAACCACAGAAAAGCTAGGAAAGGTCCGTAAACACGTCAAATATTCACAAAACACATCGCCTGGGGGTCGTGCTCTTGGCCAGGGAGCCTGGGGGAACGCGCGGACGGGCGAGCGATCGGTCGGTCGGTCATTCAAGCGAGAAATTTTCAACTCTTTACAAACTGTTTGCCATGTTGTCAGATGCACTAGTAAAATCTCTTTAAGACACGAAATTCACACAAGAAACGCCTCAAAACGTTATTCTCTTCGACGAAGTGAAATCCGTTGCGGACAGAGAAGAAGAGACTCTGGATTAAAAGTGTATTCCATTGAGGCCGGGGAGTAACCGGGAACAATGGACGAGCGCGATTCTCACTTTCTGAAGCCGACTCAAACCAAGATTGAAACTGAACAGACGCATATTAAGAATCTGCAACATGTACACGCTGCCGCAGCCATGGCCCATGGCGAAATTGTAATCGTAGCCGCTTCACCCAACAACGCCAACAAGACGGCTGGTGGCAATGCGGCGCAGCAGCGGGAGCAACAACAACAGCAGCAGCAAATCCGAACACACAACTCGAAGAAGAAAGAAAACTGATACTTAGTCCACTGAATCATTCCTATCATTATCACGGTCATCATTACCATACAGGAATTGGCTCTTGCGGATTTCGACCAATTTCGAGGTACTCCTTAAATAGTCGTTTATCTAGTTCCCACAACTCTTTAAGGGTTTCTAGTGCAAACAAAGCGGATGACTCAATTTTGATCACTTAGGCAATGTCACATGACTCTCTACTGACACGTGAAATTTCTGACTTTTACAACGTTCCAATTAATTCGGATATATATACATTCCCAATTGACATGAGTAGATCAGAAAAAGAATCTGATATTGATGGGGCAGGCTTTGCTAATGGTACCAAAGAAATTAAGAGAATGGTTCAGTCAAGTGAAGTTTTGTTTGAACAAAATTATAAATGTTATAATCAGAAATCCATTCATAAAAATAATAAAAGTAAGCGACGAAAACGGGTACATAATCTTTACTAGTGTTGATGAAAATTGCGGCAGTCTCAGTTACCAGCAAAGACTCTAAACTCAATGGAAATAAATACATCGCTTTGTGCAAAAACTCCCAATGAACCGTTGCACATGTCTCTCGAAGAGATCAAACACTTCTACCACGGATGAAACATTTAATGATCCACCGGTGAACTTAAAAAGTCTGGGACTTATATCATCTAATGAGACTATTTTTAGTTTCTCATCTACACGATCAAAAGCTACTACTTGCAAAGTCCACAGGAGGAAAGATAATACAATTAAAAACTCATTGGCAGCAAACACAAATGTTACTAATACGAAAAAAAGACAAATTATGTGTATTATAACGATAATATTATCAATAACAACAATATTGCCATTACAATTCATAATAATCATCAACAGATCTCAAAAGTATCGAATTCATCATTAATGGATAATGAATTTAAACATCCGCAAACAGTACATGGACAACAACAACAGCAGCATCCGCTGCCCCCTCTCGTGACCACTGCTAACATTAGCCCGGACCTGTCCGAGGATCATTACATCGGCGGCGATCGCAACGACCATCAAAATTGCGGGCCCGAGAAAGAAAACAAAAAAAAGAGGGCCCTTGGTATGCAACATGTGCAAACGACGATTCCAGCAGCTGAGCACGCTAACCAACCATGTCAAGATCCAACTATGACAACCGGCGAAAAACCATACAAATACAACAGTTGTGATAAAACATTTCGGCAACCGTCCACGCTCACAAATCATTTAAAATCATTAAAATGCATGCAGGTGAGAAATCTTCTGAATGCGCCGTTTGCAAGAAACAATTCCGCCAGTCCAGTACACTTAATAATCACATAAAGATCCATGGGATGGACAAGGTCCATTTGCCGATGGAAATCCAGACCGAGGAAGACGGGGGGTGGCTAGAAAGAAGAGTAATCGTGAGCGTTAACCATACCGCCAGCGGTAATCACGCTTAACTACAAACCCAACACCAACAACCCCCACCACCGTTTGAGCAATTACGATAAAAGTCCAGCAACTGCGTCCTTCATGTCATCACCAACAAAGAACCCAAATATTGAAGATGACGAGGAATTTGCAGAACAACAACGTGTGCGGAAATAAATTGCTGCAGAATATGGCGAAGATATAAGAAAAAAATATAAAAGGATTAAAACAATAAACTCACCATTTTGGCATCGGCGAAAACTCTGTCTGGTATCGAATCAACGATGATGAGCCCCCGCGGTCGAGAAAGACGCCATGACAGGGGCCGAGTGACAGTTCACAGGGCGAACCGGGCTGTCCCAAAATGAGACAGGGAGGTCAAGAGTAGCCGATATAATCACAAGACAGGGAGGTTATAAGGAAGTAAAAAGGGAAAGTGAGCTTTACACGAACAATGGCTCAGGCTAACGGAGCCAGGAAAACCCAAGAGGAAACCGAAAGGCGAAGTGATCGATTGAAGATCGGTCACTTCAACAGAAACCACAGACGACACCAGTACGAGGATCCAAGAAGATGTCTACAAGGCCACCACCAAGACCAGTGGACTCCAGCACTCATTTGCGAGGGTGACGCCGACGGCTCGGATGAGCACCAGCTGGCCAGCTTGGAGCGACGAGGACCTCTGGAGGAACCGTTGTACCCCCACCCCAATGGTGTCCCCGACACCTGGGAATTGGGGTGAGAGCGGGAGTGAGGAGGCGCGGTGGTCATCAAACGAGGAGGCGCTTCCGGAGCGGGCAACGGCCGAGGCGGAACGATGGTGGACGCTCCACAAGGAGGCAATGGCGGAGGAGCCACTGGATTTAAGTGTGCGGAGAGCCGAGGAAGGAGGACCAGAGCGCCAACGAAGGGTCGCCATCCTAGAGAATTGGCTGTACGAGAACGACGATGCTCTAGAGCTGGACGGTGGCGAACAAGATCTGGAGGAGGTGCTCCAGGGTGAGCGAGATCTGGAGGGGAGCCTGCCTCGTCCCGGATCCCATTCCGAGGGAGATCATGGCGGCGGCGGAGAGAGCGCGGGCGCAGAAGAAACGGCACCGGCGGGTGTCGTTTCTACGATGGCAAGCTGGGCGGACCTACCGGGTGATGGTCTCGCGGGCCGGGGTAACCCAAATCACGCGACTACCCCCACAGTAAGGAGGAGATGTGACGAGCAATTTGGCAGCAAATTCCCCTCCACATATTATTGCTAGGAAAGGCCGTGATAAATCAAAAGAACAAAAAAACCAAAGAACAGCTGCACAGCCGACGAAGGCGATTCTCTCACTGAGTGAACAGAAACTCACCACGGTGCGGGTGTTTACCGGAGAACTGCAAGAGAGAGAACAGTGCAATCAACGCACCACCAACCAAGCACAAACCGTGTCGGTGGCAACGATCAAGGCGGACACCACACAAAGAGGAATCGCCGATAAGGCGATTCTCTCACTGAGTGAACAGAAACCCACCACGGTGCGGGTGTCTGCTGGAGAACTGCATAAATGACTGCAGTGAGCGCGCCTACTATGTGAAGTTGTTGTAATAAAAGAACAACAACCACATAGGACGACGAACGGAGCTGCACGCGCCACCTGTGAAGAGTACCAACAACAAGTGGGACAACCGGGGAAGGATGGCCATGAACTCAAAGACAAGTTCAAAATAAACAAAAGGCAACAACCGTTGAAATAGCGTGGGAAAGTGCGAATTGTGCGGAAGTGCCCTGACCCACTGCAACAAATGCAACAAAATAGATCTCGATTAACAACCACCTCAATAGTTGAGCATTTCTGTAGTAAACTACTTTTACTACTAAATGCAACAAGTATTTGTAATCACTACGATTACTGTAAAACATTGAATTACCTAGTTCTAAGAGTCCTGGGAGGTCGAATAGATCTCGATTAACATCCACCTCTGTAGTTAAGCATTTCTGTAGTAAACTACTTTTACTACTAAATGCAACAAGTAGTTATACCCACTACGATTACAAAAAAACATTGAATTACCTAGTTCTAGAGTCCGGAGGTCGAATAGATCTCGATTAACCTCCACCCCCGTAGTTAAGTATTTTAGTAGTGAGCCACAGTACTAGTAAACGGTGCCTAACATAATAAAAACCAAATCTCTAACTTCATCGTCAAATTCAGAGTTATCTTACGTTTAGTAGTAGTGCCAAGTACTACTAAACGATATCTAATATACAGAATACCATACTTCTGACTTCGTCATTGAACTCAGAGTTTATCTTACATTTAGTAGTAGTGCCAAGTACTACTAAACGACATCTAATATAAATAATACCATACTACTGAATTCGTCATGGAATTCAGAGTTTATCGTACATTTAGTAGTAGTGCCAAGTACTACTAAACGTTATCTAATGAACCATACTACTACTACTACTCCTAACACTAACTACCGAACCGTGGGTTCGCGAGTCCTGGGAGGCCTAATCGGTCTCGACTAACCACCACCCTGTAAATAAAACGAGTCATCAACACCAATTGCGGCTAAAACGAGCACCTAGTGCTCCACCACGATACGAGCAAAACCAGCGCACGCAAGGCCCGTGATCTTACCAGCCACTCTGAGGGATCGGTAGTCAACAGCTGCCGAAAAGGGGAACGCGAAGCAAGCAAGGAACCAACATCCAACATCAGGGAAGGACAAACCACCACCGTGCAAGTGCAAGATTTTACAAAATTGTACGAATTTTGTATGAATAAACGATAAACCAAAAATACATGAAATAAATAAAACCAATTTCAATAAACATAGAAAAATTGTTTGTCTGAACCTGGACGCCCGCTGAGCTATCCCAGTTTCAAACTCGGGTAACAGGAAGTTCGTGACAGTATATACATGAAGCAACACTGAATCCACTCTCTGCTTTGTACTGCAAGAAGTTCAGTTTCAGACTTAATGGTAAATGCAGTCTTTGGAAATAATGTCGGTCAAAAGTACACTCGATTTTATCCGTTGAAGTTTGAAACTTGTACAATAAACATATGAAATGTGATTTTGCTTTTTGAAAAATAATATGAATGAATGCGCGTAATAATCTTACATAGACTGAAATACATACAAATACATTACATAGAATAAATAATACAGAACTATTACGACTAACAGATATAGGAGACACTCTTTCTGAGAATCCCAATTTCGATTTTGTACCCGAGATAAATATTTCCTCATCAGATGATACGAAATCAGACGGAGAAATAGATATGGAAATTCCAAGTACGACTTATAAGGAAATCATAATATAATTTCAAAATTGGTTATAACGTAGCATCAATGGAGCATATGGTATGGACACAAGTAGGATGTCTATGTCGAAGAAATATACTAAGGGAAGTTGGAGGGCCAACTTCTTACGCCAAACGAAATGTGGAAGACAATAAAGTTATATCTGCCTGGCGATTGTATATTGACGAATCAAGTCAAATAATGAATTGGTGAATTGAATTGGTTTTTATTTATTTATTATATGCTCGCGGTGCATATAATGTAAGTCATTTTGACTTAGATATAATATGGTGTAGATATGGCAGATCAAATGGTCAGGGCAGTAAGCAGTAAATGGCCCGTTCACGTCTTTATAATATTCTGGATATAGCTGGAATTAATTCATGGATAATATGTCTCATTAGCGATCAAAATAACAGCTCGTGGTCTTTTTATGTATGGGTCAGTGTATCTCAAAAACAATAATTAAATTTTATAAAAATTCACATGTTTTCTAAAAAGCTTTTCAAATAAATAAGTCACGAGAGGAAAACATTTTTAAAATTCATTTATGCGAATAATGTAGATTTTAAAACGAAAAACGGTCAAAATGACCGCTCCGGTCTTTATAGTGTTAAGGTAATATTGCGAAACATGCACTACTCTACAGACATAAACGACATTAAAGAACAGAACTGGCCGAACTAGGGCATGAAGTAACTAATATCCAAACAATACTGCAAACAGGCACAAAAAAAGCACTGTCTTTATTTTCAATAGAACTTAAAACAAACAAATACAATGAAGACATATACACATTGGCTAGCCTTTTGCACTGCAAAATATCCTTCGAGACTCCTCACCAAAAAAGAACCCTGCCCCAATGTACAAACTGCCAAAAATATGGATACACCAAAAATTTCTGTACCAAAAACCTAGTCTGCGTTAAATGCGCTGGTGCACATAAAACTATAAACTGCCAAATTCCTGCGAATAGTAACAATATTAAATGCGCATTATGTGGTGAAAAGCAGCTAACTATGAGGGCTACATGATCTACAAGACACTAAAAATAAATCGCGACAAATGCGAATTCGTCAAGAAAAAAATCAGGTATCTCGGCCACCTGGTCACCGACAAGGGAATCCACACTGACCCCGACAAGGTAGCGGCGATTCGAGAACTGGTGCCCCCAAAGAACGTCCGAGAGCTGCGGCGATATTTAGGAATTGCAACTTGGTATCGATGATTTGTACCAGAATTCGCAACTCACAAAGCTGCTGCGCAAGGGTAAACAGTTTCCGGATTATGTAATCGAAGTCGGCGAACTTTTCCCCATATTCCTCGGCGGGTAGGAGACGAAGATTGCGCGCTATGAAAGCTATGCGTACCAACACAGCTTCGCAACATAGTCCTCAACGAGAACCACGACGAACCAACCGCCGGCCACTTAGGGATTCGACGAACAATAGCGAGAATCGCTAACTGGTACTACTGGCCGGGTATGTTCCGGGATGCCAGTCGCTACGTACGACAATGCGAGTAGTGTCAACGATACAAGCCAAACCAACAAAAGCCAGCTGGAAAGATGCTGACACAGATAGCTGGACTATTGTTTGCTCAGACTTCGTGGGCCCACTTCCCCGATCAAAACACGGGAATTCTATGATGCTGATATTCTTCGACAACTTCTCGAAATGGACCGAGATCGTCCCCTTGCGGATAGCGACGAGTGAACACCTCATCAAGGCCTTCAGGGAACGAATACTGGCACGGTTCGGGATACCAAAGATCTTGGTGACGGACAACGGGGCTCAGTACACGAGCAAATCATTCAGGAACTTCCTCCGCGACTTAGGCGTGAGACATCAGTTCACCGCACCTTACCACCTTAACCACAAAAAAGCTAGGAAAGGTCCGTAAACACGTGAAATATTCACAAAACACATCGCCTGGGGGTCGTGCTCTTGGCCAGGGAGCCTGGGGGAACGCGCGGACGGGCGAGCGATCGGTCGGTCGGTCATTCAAGCGAGAAATTTTCAACTCTTTACAAACTGTTTGCCATGTTGTCAGATGCACTAGTAAAATCTCTTTAAGACACGAAATTCACACAAGAAACGCCTCAAAACGTTATTCTCTTCGACGAAGTGAAATCCGTTGCGGACAGAGAAGAAGAGACTCTGGATTAAAAGTGTATTCCATTGAGGCCGGGGAGTAACCGGGAACAATGGACGAGCGCGATTCTCACTTTCTGAAGCCGACTCAAACCAAGATTGAAACTGAACAGACGCATATTAAGAATCTGCAACATGTACACGCTGCCGCAGCCATGGCCCATGGCGAAATTGTAATCGTAGCCGCTTCACCCAACAACGCCAACAAGACGGCTGGTGGCAATGCGGCGCAGCAGCGGGAGCAACAACAACAGCAGCAGCAAATCCGAACACACAACTCGAAGAAGAAAGAAAACTGATACTTAGTCCACTGAATCATTCCTATCATTATCACGGTCATCATTACCATACAGGAATTGGCTCTTGCGGATTTCGACCAATTTCGAGGTACTCCTTAAATAGTCGTTTATCTAGTTCCCACAACTCTTTAAGGGTTTCTAGTGCAAACAAAGCGGATGACTCAATTTTAATCACTTAGGCAATGTCACATGACTCTCTACTGACACGTGAAATTTCTGACTTTTACAACGTTCCAATTAATTCGGATATATATGCATTCCCAATTGACATGAGTAGATCAGAAAAAGAATCTGATATTGATGGGGCAGGCTTTGCTAATGGTACCAAAGAAATTAAGAGAATGGTTCAGTCAAGTGAAGTTTTGTTTGAACAAAATTATAAATGTTATAATCAGAAATCCATTCATAAAAATAATAAAAGTAAGCGACGAAAACGGGTACATAATCTTTACTAGTGTTGATGAAAATTGCGGCAGTCTCAGTTACCAGCAAAGACTCTAAACTCAATGGAAATAAATACATCGCTTTGTGCAAAAACTCCCAATGAACCGTTGCACATGTCTCTCGAAGAGATCAAACAGTTCTACCACGGATGAAACATTTAATGATCCACCGGTGAACTTAAAAAGTCTGGGACTTATATCATCTAATGAGACTATTTTTAGTTTCTCATCTACACGATCAAAAGCTACTACTTGCAAAGTCCACAGGAGGAAAGATAATACAATTAAAAACTCATTGGCAGCAAACACAAATGTTACTAATACGAAAAAAAGACAAATTATGTGTATTATAACGATAATATTATCAATAACAACAATATTGCCATTACAATTCATAATAATCATCAATAGATCTCAAAAGTATCGAATTCATCATTAATGGATAATGAATTTAAACATCCGCAAACAGTACATGGACAACAACAACAGCAGCATCCGCTGCCCCCTCTCGTGACCACTGCTAACATTAGCCCGGACCTGTCCGAGGATCATTACATCGGCGGCGATCGCAACGACCATCAAAATTGCGGGCCCGAGAAAGAAAACAAAAAAAGAGGGCCCTTGGTATGCAACATGTGCAAACGACGATTCCAGCAGCTGAGCACGCTAACCAACCATGTCAAGATCCAACTATGATAACCGGCGAAAAACCATACAAATACAACAGTTGTGATAAAACATTTCGGCAACCGTCCACGCTCACAAATCATTTAAAATCATTAAAATGCATGCAGGTGAGAAATCTTCTGAATGCGCCGTTTGCAAGAAACAATTCCGCCAGTCCAGTACACTTAATAATCACATAAAGATCCATGGGATGGACAAAGTCCATTTGCCGATGGAAATCCAGACCGAGGAAGACGGGGGGTGGCTAGAAAAGAAGAGTAATCGTGAGCGTTAACCATACCGCCAGCGGTAATCACGCTTAACTACAACCCAACACCAACAACCCCCACCACCGTTTGAGCAATTACGATAAAAGTCCAGCAACTGCGTCCTTCATGTCATCACCAACAAGAACCCAAATATTGAAGATGACGAGGAATTTGCAGAACAACAACGTGTGCGGAAATGAATTGCTGCAGAATATGGCGAAGATATAAGAAAAAAATATAAAGGATTAAAACAATAAACTCACCATTTTGGCATCGGCGAAAACTCTGTCTGGTATCGAATCAACGATGATGAGCCCCCGCGGTCGAGAAAGACGCCATGACAGGGGCCGAGTGACAGTTCACAGGGCGAACCGGGCTGTCCCAAAATGAGACAGGGAGGTCAAGAGTAGCCGATATAATCACAAGACAGGGAGGTTATAAGGAAGTAAAAAGGGAAAGTGAGCTTTACACGAACAATGGCTCAGGCTAACGGAGCCAGGAAAATCCAAGAGGAAACCGAAAGGCGAAGTGATCGATTGAAGATCGGTCACTTCAACAGAAACCACAGACGACACCAGTACGAGGATCCAAGAAGATGTCTACAAGGCCACCACCAAGACCAGTGGACTCCAGCACTCATTTGCGAGGGGTGACGCCGACGGCTCGGATGAGCACCAGCTGGCCAGCTTGGAGCGACGAGGACCTCTGGAGGAACCGTTGTACCCCCACCCCAATGGTGTCCCCGACACCTGGGAATTGGGGTGAGAGCGGGAGTGAGGAGGCGCGGTGGTCATCAAACGAGGAGGCGCTTCCGGAGCGGGCAACGGCCGAGGCGGAACGATGGTGGACGCTCCACAAGGAGGCAATGGCGGAGGAGCCACTGGATTTAAGTGTGCGGAGAGCCGAGGAATGAGGACCAGAGCGCCAACGAAGGGTCGCCATCCTAGAGAATTGGCTGTACGAGAACGACGATGCTCTAGAGCTGGACGGTGGCGAACAAGATCTGGAGGAGGTGCTCCAGGGTGAGCGAGATCTGGAGGGGAGCCTGCCTCGTCCCGGATCCCATTCCGAGGGAGATCATGGTGGCGGCGGAGAGAGCGCGGGCGCAGAAGAAACGGCACCGGCGGGTGTCGTTTCTACGATGGCAAGCTGGGCGGACCTACCGGGTGATGGTCTCGCGGGCCGGGGTAACCCAAATCACGCGACTACCCCCACAGTAAGGAGGAGATGTGACGAGCAATTTGGCAGCAAATTCCCCTCCACATATTATTGCTAGGAAAGGCCGTGATAAATCAAAAGAACAAAAAAACCAAAGAACAGCTGCACAGCCGACGAAGCCGATAAGGCGATTCTCTCACTGAGTGAACAGAAACTCACCACGATGCGAGTGTCTACCGGAGAACTGCAAGTGAGAGAACAGTGCAATCAACGCACCACCAACCAAGCACAAACCGTGTCGGTGGCAACGATCAAGGCGGACACCACACAAAGAGGAATCGCCGATAAGGCGATTCTCTCACTGAGTGAACAGAAACCCACCACGGTGCGGGTGTCTGCTGGAGAACTGCATAAATGACTGCAGTGAGTGCGCCTACTATGTGAAGTTGTTGTAATAAAATAACAACAACCACATAGGACGACGAACGGAGCTGCACGCGCCACCTGTGAAGAGTACCAACAACAAGTGGGACAACCGGGGAAGGATGGCCATGAACTCAAAGACAAGTTCAAAATAAACAAAAGGCAACAACCGTTGAAATAGCGTGGGAAAGTGCGAATTGTGCGGAAGTGCCCTGACCCACTGCAACAAATGCAACAAAATAGATCTCGATTAACAACCACCTCAATAGTTGAGCATTTCTGTAGTAAACTACTTTTACTACTAAATGCAACAAGTATTTGTAATCACTACGATTACTGTAAAACATTGAATTACCTAGTTCTAAGAGTCCTGGGAGGTCGAATAGATCTCGATTAACATCCACCTCTGTAGTTAAGCATTTCTGTAGTAAACTACTTTTACTACTAAATGCAACAAGTAGTTATACCCACTACGATTACAAAAAAACATTGAATTACCTAGTTCTAGAGTCCGGAGGTCGAATAGATCTCGATTAACCTCCACCCCCGTAGTTAAGTATTTTAGTAGTGAGCCACAGTACTAGTAAACGGTGCCTAACATAATAAAAACCAAATCTCTAACTTCATCGTCAAATTCAGAGTTATCTTACGTTTAGTAGTAGTGCCAAGTACTACTAAACGATATCTAATATACAGAATACCATACTTCTGACTTCGTCATTGAACTCAGAGTTTATCTTACATTTAGTAGTAGTGCCAAGTACTACTAAACGATATCTAATATACATAATACCATACTTCTGATTTCGTCATGGAATTCAGAGTTTATCGTACATTTAGTAGTAGTGCCAAGTACTACTAAACGTTATCTAATAAACCATACTACTACTACTACTCCTAACACTAACTACCGAACCGTGGGTTCGCGAGTCCTGGGAGGCCTAATCGGTCTCGACTAACCACCACCCTGTAAATAAAACGAGTCATCAACACCAATTGCGGCTAAAACGAGCACCTAGTGCTCCACCACGATACGAGCAAAACCAGCGCACGCAAGGCCCGTGATCTTACCAGCCACTCTGAACGCGAAGCAAGCAAGGAACCAACATCCAACATCAGGGAAGGACAAACCACCACCGTATAGTGCAAGATTTTACAAAATTGTACGAATTTTGTATGAATAAACGATAAACCAAAAATACATGAAATAAATAAAACAAATTTCAATAAACATAGAAAAATTGTTTGTCTGAACCTGGACGCCCGCTGAGCTATCCCTGTTTCAAACTCGGGTAACAGGAAGTTCGTGACAGTATATACATGAAGCAACACTGAATCCACTCTCTGCTTTGTACTGCAAGAAGTTCAGTTTCAGACTTAATGGTAAATGCAGTCTTTGGAAATAATGTCGGTCAAAAGTACACTCGATTTTATCCGTTGAAGTTTGAAACTTGTACAATAAACATATGAAATGTGATTTTGCTTTTTGAAAAATAATATGAATGAATGCGCGTAATAATCTTACATAGACTGAAATATTGACAGAACTATTACGACTAACAGTTATAGGAGACACTCTTTCTGAGAATCCCAATTTCGATTTTGTACCCGAGATAAATATTTCCTCATCAGATGATACGAAATCAGACGGAGAAATAGATATGGAAATTCCAAGTACGACTTATAAGGAAATCATAATATAATTTCAAAATTGGTTATAACGTAGCATCAATGGAGCATATGGTATGGACACAAGTAGGATGTCTATGTCGAAGAAATATACTAAGGGAAGTTGGAGGGCCAACTTCTTACGCCAAACGAAATGTGGAAGACAATAAAGTTATATCTGCCTGGCGATTGTATATTGACGAATCAAGTCAAATAATGAATTGGTGAATTGAATTGGTTTTTATTTATTTATTATATGCTCGCGGTGCATATAATGTAAGTCATTTTGACTTAGATATAATATGGTGTAGATATGGCAGATCAAATGGCTCGCAAGTATTCGGTCAGGGTAAGTAAGCAGTAAATGGCCCGTCCACGTCTTTATAATATTCTGGATATAGCTGGAATTAATTCATGGATAATATGTCTCATTAGCGATCAAAATGACAGCTCGTGGTCTTTTTATGTATGGGTCAGTGTATCTCAAAAACAATAATTAAATTTTATAAAAATTCACATGTTTTCTAAAAAGCTTTTCAAATAAATAAGTCACGAGAGGAAAACATTTTTAAAATTCATTTGTGCGAATAATGTAGATTTTAAAACGAAAAACGGTCAAAATGACCGCTCCGGTCTTTCTAGTGTTAAGGTAATATTGCGAAACATGCACTACTCTACAGACATAAACGACATTAAAGAACAGAACTGGCCGAACTAGGGCATGAAGTAACTAATATCCAAACAATACTGCAAACAGGCACAAAACAAGCACTGTCTTTATTTTCAATAGAACTTAAAACAAACAAAAACAATGAAGACATATACACATTGGCTAGCCTTTTGCACTGCAAAATATCCTTCGAGACTCCTCACCAAAAAAGAACCCTGCCCCAATGTACAAACTGCCAAAAATATGGATACACCAAAAATTTCTGTACCAAAAACCTAGTCTGCGTTAAATGCGCTGGTGCACATAAAACTATAAACTGCCAAATTCCTGCGAATAGTAACAATATTAAATGCGCATTATGTGGTGAAAAGCAGCTAACTACGAGGGCTACATGATCTACAAGACACTAAAAATAAATCGCGACAAATGCGAATTCGTCAAGAAAAAAATCAGGTATCTCGGCCACCTGGTCACCGACAAGGGAATCCACACTGACCCCGACAAGGTAGCGGCGATTCGAGAACTGGTGCCCCCAAAGAACGTCCGAGAGCTGCGGCGATATTTAGGAATTGCAACTTGGTATCGATGATTTGTACCAGAATTCGCAACTCACAAAGCTGCTGCGCAAGGGTAAACAGTTTCCGGATTATGTAATCGAAGTCGGCGAACTTTTCCCCATATTCCTCGGCGGGTAGGAGACGAAGATTGCGCGCTATGAAAGCTATGCGTACCAACACAGCTTCGCAACATAGTCCTCAACGAGAACCACGACGAACCAACCGCCGGCCACTTAGGGATTCGACGAACAATAGCGAGAATCGCTAACTGGTACTACTGGCCGGGTATGTTCCGGGATGCCAGTCGCTACGTACGACAATGCGAGTAGTGTCAACGATACAAGCCAAACCAACAAAAGCCAGCTGGAAAGATGCTGACACAGATAGCTGGACTATTGTTTGCTCAGACTTCGTGGGCCCACTTCCCCGATCAAAACACGGGAATTCTATGATGCTGATATTCTTCGACAACTTCTCGAAATGGACCGAGATCGTCCCCTTGCGGATAGCGACGAGTGAACACCTCATCAAGGCCTTCAGGGAACGAATACTGGCACGGTTCGGGATACCAAAGATCTTGGTGACGGACAACGGGGCTCAGTACACGAGCAAATAATTCAGGAACTTCCTCCGCGACTTAGGCGTGAGACATCAGTTCACCGCACCTTACCACCTTAACCACAGAAAAGCTAGGAAAGGTCCGTAAACACGTCAAATATTCACAAAACACATCGCGGCCAGGGAGCCTGGGGGAACGCGCGGACGGGCGAGCGATCGGTCGGTCGGTCATTCAAGCGAGAAATTTTCAACTCTTTACAAACTGTTTGCCATGTTGTCAGATGCACTAGTAAAATCTCTTTAAGACACGAAATTCACACAAGAAACGCCTCAAAACGTTATTCTCTTCGACGAAGTGAAATCCGTTGCGGACAGAGAAGAAGAGACCCTGGATTAAAAGTGTATTCCATTGAGGCCGGGGAGTAACCGGGAACAATGGACGAGCGCGATTCTCACTTTCTGAAGCCGACTCAAACCAAGATTGAAACTGAACAGACGCATATTAAGAATCTGCAACATGTACACGCTGCCGCAGCCATGGCCCATGGCGAAATTGTAATCGTAGCCGCTTCACCCAACAACGCCAACAAGACGGCTGGTGGCAATGCGGCGCAGCAGCGGGAGCAACAACAACAGCAGCAGCAAATCCGAACACACAACTCGAAGAAGAAAGAAAACTGATACTTAGTCCACTGAATCATTCCTATCATTATCACGGTCATCATTACCATACAGGAATTGGCTCTTGCGGATTTCGACCAATTTCGAGGTACTCCTTAAATAGTCGTTTATCTAGTTCCCACAACTCTTTAAGGGTTTCTAGTGCAAACAAAGCGGATGACTCAATTTTGATCACTTAGGCAATGTCACATGACTCTCTACTGACACGTGAAATTTCTGACTTTTACAACGTTCCAATTAATTCGGATATATATGCATTCCCAATTGACATGAGTAGATCAGAAAAAGAATCTGATATTGATGGGGCAGGCTTTGCTAATGGTACCAAAGAAATTAAGAGAATGGTTCAGTCAAGTGAAGTTTTGTTTGAACAAAATTATAAATGTTATAATCAGAAATCCATTCATAAAAATAATAAAAGTAAGCGACGAAAACGGGTACATAATCTTTACTAGTGTTGATGAAAATTGCGGCAGTCTCAGTTACCAGCAAAGACTCTAAACTCAATGGAAATAAATACATCGCTTTGTGCAAAAACTCCCAATGAACCGTTGCACATGTCTCTCGAAGAGTCACAAACAGTTCTACCACGGATGAAACATTTAATGATCCACCGGTGAACTTAAAAAGTCTGGGACTTATATCATCTAATGAGACTATTTTTAGTTCTCATCTACACGATCAAAAGCTACTACTTGCAAAGTCCACAGGAGGAAAGATAATACAATTAAAAACTCATTGGCAGCAAACACAAATGTTACTAATACGAAAAAAAGACAAATTATGTGTATTATAACGATAATATTATCAATAACAACAATATTGCCATTACAATTCATAATAATCATCAACAGATCTCAAAAGTATCGAATTTCCATTAATGGATAATGAATTTAAACATCCGCAAACAGTACATGGACAACAACAACAGCAGCATCCGCTGCCCCTCTCGTGACCACTGCTAACATTAGCCCGGACCTGTCCGAGGATCATTACATCGGCGGCGATCGCAACGACCATCAAAATTGCGGGCCCGAGAAAGAAAACAAAAAAAGAGGGCCCTTGGTATGCAACATGTGCAAACGACGATTCCAGCAGCTGAGCACGCTAACCAACCATGTCAAGATCCAACTATGATAACCGGCGAAAAACCATACAAATACAACAGTTGTGAAAAACATTTCGGCAACCGTCCACGCTCACAATCATTTAAAATCATTAAAATGCATGCAGGTGAGAAATCTTCTGAATGCGCCGTTTGCAAGAAACAATTCCGCCAGTCCAGTACACTTAATAATCACATAAAGACCATGGGATGGACAAAGTCCATTTGCCGATGGAAATCCCGACCGAGGAAGACGGGGGGTTAACCATACGTTAACGTTAACCATACCGCCAGCGGTAATCACGCTTAACTACAAACCCAACACCAACAACCCCCACCACCGTTTGAGCAATTACGAACGAGATAGAACAATGATAAAAGTCCAGCAACTGCGTCCTTCATGTCATCACCAACAAAGAACCCAAATATTGAAGATGA
>JAFDUT010000320.1:0-27743 GCA_017309665.1 Coelopa frigida
ACTCTAATTCATAGATTAGATAGATCTTAAGACAATCTCCGCAAAAAAGGGTATAAGGTTTTTGGAAAACGAATATAGCTTCAAATATATATATCTTTTCGGCCGAAGTTAACAGATTTTGCCTGGGTGGACCATGCAAACCGGGGGAGCGAAGCGACCCCGGTGCGCTAGTTTTAAAGAAACCTTGTCCCATCCCTCACATGTAGATGATATTAGACTTGTATTTCACGAGGACATCAACTAGCTGGATAGTGCCACATTGCCTATAGCGGGTCCGAACATTCCAGTTGCATATCCGTAAATTGTGGCCCTTAAAACGCCTGCGTCTTTATTCGAAGCTTGTTGTTTGACTTCACAGCAGGGATAACAATTTGATTTTATAATATTTTACCAAATCGAACCATTAATTGTAACAAATAGTGCTAAAATTATTTCCCACACATTTTTCAATGAAAAAACAGATTATTTCAAATAAATATACATATGTATTTATTGTGTTTTAAATATTTCATATATAAATATTTTAATAAAGCAAACAAAGATAATAATGTAAAATTTTAACAAAAATTGAATTTATATACGTACAGATATTTCATAAGTTAACACGGTTATCCAAAAGAAGTAGTAGTACTAGACTCATCGTTCATTTGGTTCGCATTGCAATTCTCAAAATCGAAAATTATAATATTAATTTTGGTAAAAAAAAAAATACCACCAAAAAAAATGAGGTACTGAATTTTACAATGCAAAAAGAGCTAAAAATGCCCTGGGTGTTAACGTACTTTCTGATTTCAAACTATCCAAAAACCACAATTGTGGCATAAAACGTAAATTGTCACAGAACAACGTGTGTGGGTTTCAAACCCTACACCATGTTGACAGATTTTAATCACTTGAGCTTGTTGAAAGAATGCTTTCTTTTTTGAAAGGATAAAATTACCTATACGGCTATAATACATAGAATTGAGAAATTAACGTAAATGTGTTGAAAAACCCGAAAATGCACAAAAAGTGACATTGTAAAAATTGGGTGGTAATGTGGTACAGATGGTGTGGTATACATTATGTTTTAGGATAAATATTTAATTGAAGCTAGAAAAGGTACAAACATCAAAGAAAAATTAGAATTGTTATTACGAAGGAAAGGATTCATTATGAGTCCCATAAAATGTACACTGTAAAATTTAACCCTCAAAGATTATGTTATACTACGCGCCCATAAAATTTGTTTCTTTTCTTAATGAGATATGGATATTAAAAAAATGCCCTGAGAAATCTGTGTTAAGAGCCATTGCTAAGATGCATTGCTATCGGAACCCTCTGACCCTCTGCCAACATTAATTTTATTTACAGCTTCCTCCAGTGGCAAACTTCCGAGAGTATACTTGCCATAAAAAGCTCTCACCGCATCCTGTTCCGATTCGGCATTAAAACTGTAGGTCTTTTACATTGGTGTAAAAAATTACAAACGGGCAACACCAATGATTGCGAGTAGCTCGCGTTCAAAGCTCGAGAACTGTAAAAACCAAGAATGCTTCTATAACATATATTTCTTTTTTGTTTTTGTAAATATTCTTTTATTATAAAATATTTATAAAATATTATTAATTAAATGAATTTAACAGAGTTATTTGAACTTCACTAAGTCCAAAAATACAATGAACAATTACAACAACAAAATATAGCGGGGGACTCATTTGGTTTGGCCATAAAGTGAGGTCAAAGTTCAAATTAATGGTTTTTTCAAATAGCCACCACATATGTTAACCAATCGGTTAATACCATAATTCAATTAAAGGTAATTAAAAATACTACAAAACTGCATTTTTAGTTTTTTAAAAAAGAATTATTAGTAAAAAAATAATATCAAAAAACAAAAAAAATGAATTATTTTTTAGGTTAAATAATTTTTTTTACATAATAAACCATATGTTTTATATATATTTTCTGAAAGCTGATTCAATTACCTTCAAAACGGTAGTACATTATATATACTTTACTCTTAGTTTACATACCAAATTTATCATTGATATTAAAATACTTGTTTTTTTTTTTTGAATATATTTTTGCATTCAAGTAACCTCTATGCGTGGCGGCCTTCGGCCGCGCTTAGGGGTTTTAACCCTCAAGTATGTCCAACACCGGCTACGCGGTCCAATAGTACTCACGGTACATTTGTGGATTTGGTGGCTATTTCAAAAAGTCATTAATTTGACCTTTGACCTCACTTTATGGCCAAACGAGTCCGCCCCAACCTTTTTTTTTTGGTTGGAATGTACACTGAATATGATAGTGTTCATGATAGTGTTCATTTGACATATAAATTATTGGATTTGGGCTGGGTGTGGTAAAGTAAAATTATGCCCAAATTTAAATACCTATATGTACATACTTATTACCTAAATGGTAAATCTAGTGTATGATATCTTTTAAGTCTTTTATAGCTAGAGTGTTGGTGTGATTACTAAGTTACTAATAATAGTATTTACTAGATTACTAATAAAGTATTTATTTTTTCTTTTTTATATAATTTTTATTAAAAGTTATTTATTTCTTTTTTAGCAAAAGAGACATTGAGATCTCTATGAATTTGATTGTTTGTGACAAACCAAGGTGCATTAGCAATTTGCCTCAATATTTTAGATTGAAAACGTTGTAAAATTTCAATCATTGAATTCCATATGTCCTTACAGGTTTCAGTATGGTTTTATAAAGCCTCAAAATTTGCCTCAATATTTTAGATTGAAAACGTTGTAAAATTTCAATCATTGAATTCCATATGTCCTTACAGGTTTCAGTATGGTTTTATAAAGCAGTAATTTATTATTGAGACTTAATTCAGATTTGGATTAAGTAACCAGTCTTTTGGATTTTAGATTTAGCTGTAGACGTTTGGCTTTAATATGATTTTTACAAGTCAGTCTCCTATCGACATGCAGTCCTAGATATTTAATGCTGTCACAATTAGAAATTTCAGAGTTATTTAGAAAAACTGCAGGGCAGTTTCTTTTTTTTTTAAAGCGAAAGTTACATGAGCCTATTTTGATGTATCTATTTTAATATTCCACGTTGTTAACCATAACTGAACTTTGTTGAGTGCACATCAGCGATACCAACTACACGGATATTTCCGTGTTCTACGGAAATTTGACCCCTTGGCGGAGGCACGGAAGTTTACGTTAAAATTTCCCAAATCTACAGATATTTTTTCAGATCGAAATTAAAAAAAAAAAAAATTTTAAATGTTTTATATATTTTGAAAACGATAAAATTTTAAGTTTTATATAAAAACTATAAATATTTGAATTTTTTATGAAAATTATCAAAATTATCAAATTATGAATTTTTTATAAAAATTATGAAACTTTGAATTTTCATAAAATGCTTCAAATTTTGAATTTTCCATGAATTCTACAAAAATGTTCAAATTTTGAATTTCCTTTTCAAATTTTGGGTATTTTATGAAAATGATCAATATTTGAATTTTCCATAAAAATTACCAAATTTTGAATGAAAATTATAAAATATTAAAATTTTTATGAAAAATTGTTTTTTGTTATGAAATTTATCAAATTTTAGTTTAAACAATAGACCACTATGCCAGACTCGATCAAAGGTTTGCTGAACATCCAAAAACACACCAGACCAACATTTTTTGGATTCTAGAGAATGACATTTACGATACGATAGCATTGTTCAGGTATGCCGTGATTACTTCGAAATCCAAATTGATAGGTATAATATTCTGTTTTTCAAGAATAGGTAACATACTTCTTAAAAATATGCTTCCAAATACATTCGAAAATGTTACTAATAAACTAATCGGTCTATTTGACGAGACAACGTTCTCTGGTTTGTTTGGCTTGGGAATCATAATTATTTCAGCACACTTCCACTGACTTGAAAATTGACAAAGTCTTTATATAGTATTATATATAAGCGTTAGCAACAGAATACCTTTTTTACGTAAAGATTTACGTAAGTTGGATGCCAAACTTGTCAAATCCAGGAGTTTAGGTGTTATTCAACATCTTTATTTCAGAACGAACTTCATTAGGGGCCAGTATGTGGGTCTACCAGTTGATAATGTAGAGTCATGATTGTTTGTTATGCATTTGCATAGTTCTTTTCCCTTAAGATTAGCCAGTCTTGAACCCCACCAAGAATGTTTTGTGTTATAATCTCCCAACTATAAATTTTAAAGAATGCTTCATATTGTGAACAGCTTATGTTATATCTTGGAGGGCAATAAATAGCAACAATCGAAATATCGAAATTGTTACACTTGATTTTACTCCCCCAGCTTGAAGATAAGTTTTACAAACAGCGTCTATGACTTCAAATTTTAAAGTAGATTTTTATTATTATTATTTGCTGCTCATCCATATCATCTGGGTGATTAGCAGAAATAACATCAACGCCTCTGATTTTTAAATGAGATCGAGAGGTAAAATGAGATTCAGATATCAATAATATGTCAATAAAATGTAAATGGAAGAACATTTCTATTTCTTGGGCATGACGGGAAAGCCCATTGGCATTCTATGCTGCGATTCTAAGATTTATTTGCATAATTTAGTAATAAATATTGGCATAATATTCATTAATGAATTAATCAATTTGCTTATTCAGCGCTACTTCAATCCTATTCATAATGTCATTAATATTTTGATTTTTTACCACTTGCACAAAAGACATATTATTAAAGTTATTGTTGATATTTTCTTCTTCCACTAGTGTCTGTGTTAATGTATTCTTGCTGGACAGAACAGAATTGAGTATTACGATGATTTTCCAATTTTTTTTTTTTTTATCATATTTTTTGTTTTGAAGAATCTCTTGGTAAACTTTACATCCCTTATAATTCGCGGTATGATTTTGTAGACAATGTGTAGAGCGCGCTGGCCAGTAAAGTTGGCTGGTGCTCTGGGCTTAGTAGCGGGGCTGGAGGGTGGATGCTTCGCGCAATGAAATGCTGTTGGCAAAACCAAATTTGTCCGTCCGGCAACTAAAACTAGGCAGCAAAACTCGTACCGCAGCACTGAAAATGTGTGGGGCAGTAAATATTCTTTATTATATTTGATCTACGATCTCTCACCTATTTGATATAAAATATATGCGGTCGTTCACCAATGTGAAGCTGGAACCGATAATAAGTAATCTCTCTTTGAGATCCAAAAACGTAAGAACTATCACCTATGTGATCTAAAAAGCAAGTGAAACAAACAAGTTTTGTCACCTATGTGATCAGAAAGCAAGTGATCGTCGGAAAACTTCGGAGGGGTTCGTGACCCGTCCATACAATAAAGTGGAGACTTTTCCGACGATTCCTATATACATTAATACACGAAGCCCTAGAACATTGAATGAACATGAATCTAAACCTGACTGCGGTGATTCGATGTTTGGCGTAAACATTTCGCCCACCTTGCAGCATCACTGCAAACAAATATTAGTTCTATATCTAGACTATATGTAATATTTAAAATGCATATAATAGTTAAGGGCGTGGTACATATAAGATTGATTTGGTGTCAGAGGGGGGTTAAAACTGTGTCATTCCGGAGATGGTCCAGCCTAGTTCGCTGTCTTGGCAACCAACTGCTCTACGCTCTCCTGCGGTCAGCGTGTAAAGAGGGACGGAAGCGATGAAACTCAGCCCCGTGACTGGCGCCATCGTTCCGTCACACCGAACTCGCAAAAGGATTCACGAGCTCAGTGCATGGAGGGGGGAGAGAAGGTTGCTTTTCCGATTTTTCCCTGAGTTCACGGAGACTCTAATCGGCCTGCGAAGATTCTGAGTGCCTTATTTCTTCATCCGAATGCCCGTGCAACATCGAGTGATGTTTGCGGTTGCACCTGAACTTATCAGGGCAACGCTTCAGATGGCAAACACCATGTAAAGCATTGCTCGACGGTTGCTGGATTCTCGATAATCCATTGACTCTCTTTTCAGCGACCCGAACTCTCGAATCGCGTGTTGGGAAATTCCACTTACGTCTACTGATCCCCGATGGGAAGTGCAGTCAAGCAGGAAGCGAAACTTCTGTGTAGCAAAACACAATGGTTTTGGTGGATTTTTGACTAGGCAAAGGACCCGTGAGTATCCAGCCAAAGACCGTCTCTTGAGCTACTAACTATTCGACAACTTGATGTCGAACACCTTCCAACATTATTTGTGGGTACACATCCCCACCAATCAAAACATCGACTTTTCCACTCTGATGGAAATTCATGCCGGTTAAATTGATATTCTTTATTTGATCAACCACGGACTGATCGATCGAAGTGGTTGGAAGGTTTCCGGTCAACTTTGAGAGAATTAAAGCCGATACTTCAATTCGAAAGTTGGAATCTCTCTGATTGAAATTCATGTCGGTTAAATTGATAATCTTTATTTGATCAACCACGGACTGATCGATCGAAGTGGTTGAAAGGTTTCCGGTCAACTTTGAGAGAATTAAAGCCGATACTTCAATTCGAAAGTTGGAATCGTTTGGAGAACCTATCACAACCGAGCACCGTTTCGAGACTTGAACGGCTACTTTCGCATTCAAGCCCGATATTTGTGCTCTATCACGAGTGTAGAGGATTTTGAGAACGTTTTGCAGACGTTCTGAAATGAAGGTTCCTTCCGAACCAGGATCAATCAGTGCTCTGGCTTCGTACTCGTTTCCATTGTGACAAATAGTTACCATCGCAGTACCCAGAAGCACTTTTGGGGACCCCCGTACTAAGTAACTCGGAACTATATCAGAGATATCGGAGGTAGACTGTCGTGGGGTACCTTCAGGGGTTTGTACCTGGGCGCGAGCTTCCATATCGATTGGACTCTTCCGAAGTCGACACATTAGAAACATTGCGATGCAAAAGGGTGTGATGGCGTTGTTTACACTTTCCACAATTAAACGCACTTTTGCAATCTCGAATTTTATGAGAATAACACAAGTAATTCAGGCACAAGTTCAGCCGCCGAACTGTTGCAAACCGTGTTTTTGCGTCCATCTCAAAAAATCTAGGACTTGTTCTAATACCGTGTGCATTAGAACAAAGTCTGCAAGATGTCACCTTATTGACATTTGCATAGTGAACATTTATGTGCCTTGTTTCGAGATCATTGTGAGAAGTCGTGACTTTCACAGACAACTGCAAGGTTGCACTTCGTATATCAAGAACTGTATCCAACGTCTGGAAACCACTCGTCAAGAAATTGTCCATGTCCGCCCACCGTGGGATTTCGGACTTGGAAGCAATACCTTGCTCCCACAATAATAGCGTAGCCTCAGATAGCCGAGTGGAACATAAATATACAAATATGACGTCCCAATTTCTGATATCCATATCATGCAATGTCGCGCTGCAGCTTTCTAATGGAACTTCTACCGGAGGCAGATATCGGTATTCGGAAATTGATTTGCTAAATTCATTAATTTATTGATTCATTTTCCCCTTGCATCGGACATAAGCATCGTAACAAAAACGATACTTAACTTTGAGAGTTGTTAAGTCCGTTGCCTCATCGTCGGCTTTGGTTGTGGATCGTCGATGTAAGATGTAAGATTTTAACTCATCCTTTTGAACCTCAAGTGTGAAAGGAGAGTGCTCGGACAACGGAGTTGAATCAAATTCAGACAACACAACAACGTCATCGGTAACCCGAATGAAAGTCGCGTAGGAGGACATATTAAACATGGGTTAGTACTAAAAACACGGACCAAACAAAAATCAAAAAGTCGGAATTCGTAAGAAAAAAAACAAATATCGCACATCAGCGATGCCAACCCAAAGAGAGGAAAAATCTGTGCTTTAGTTCGAAATCCACATTTTTGAAGAAAAAAAAAAAATTTAATGATTATGATTTTCATGGAAAATTCAATATTTGATCATTTTCATGGAAAATTCACAAATTGATAATTACATAGAAAATTCAACATTAGATCATTTTAATGAAAAATTAAAAATTTGACAATTTTTATACAAAAATTTAAATTTTCATAGAAAATTCAAAATTAGATAATTTTTATAAAAAAAATCAAGTTTTCATATAACATTCAAAATTTGATAAATTTCATAACAAAAAACAATTTTTCATAAAAATTTTAATATTTTATAATTTTCATTCAAAATTTGGTAATTTTCATGGAAAATTCAAATATTGATCATTTTTATAAAATACCCAAAATTTGAAAAGGAAATTCAAAATTTGAACATTTTTGTAGAATTCATGGAAAATTCAAAATTTCATCAATTTTATAAAAAATTCATAATTTGATAATTTTCACAGAAAATTCAAATATTTATAGTTTTTATATAAAATTTAAAATTTGATCGTTTTCAAAATATATAAAACATTTAAAAAATTTTTTTTTAATTTCGATCTGAGAAAATTTCCGTAGATTTGGGAAATTTTAACGTAAACTTCCGTGTCTCCTCCAAGGGGTCAAATTTCCGTAGAACACGGAAATATCCGTATATCCGTTGGCATCGCTGTCGCACATACAAAACACAAATGTTCTTCTGAGTGATCCTCAAATCACTCATACCAAAAAAAAACCTCAATGAGCTAAAAATTTTAAATTTAAGATACGAAATTCATGTGAAATGAACCATCACATGAGGAAATTCCACTGAAAATTATTTTCAAAAAATCGTAGTAGTTTGCAGTTCAAGCGTAGTGGCGGAGTAGATTTCAAAAATTTTCCAAAAGTGAAGCAGATCTACTACGATCGTAGTAGAGTCAGTTGTGCCCGTGAGACAGACAGAGATAGAAGATGAAATTGGAGAGATCGGTTGGTGAGAGTGTGCGGGTGGATTGCACTGTGCTTAGTGCGTGAGAAGGGAACGAGTGTTGTTGCAACTCGTTGCACTGTTTATTTGCTTCGATGGAGTATCGAGCAGTTTTACAGTGGAGTCTTTTTATTTCCTCGCACAATTTGTATGCTTAGGTTGGATTTCAATTTTCCAAAATAAACAGCAAATTATTTGTATCGCGAGGAAAACTTCTATAACCACTATTGGTTATGAACCGCTAACCAGTTGGACAGTAAAATTTGGTCCCTATGACCCACTGTGCACAACCTCCCAAAAAGAGGATAGATGTGTGTGACTATTCACACACTCTTTTGGCGCACTTTTTCCACTCAAACGTTTTGAGTTGCGGCGAATTTACAATTTTCGTGGAGAGTTCGGGCGAGTTCGCGAATTTGAATAAATAAATGTGAGAGGGGACACAAAATCAAACATATGTTCCACGCACCTTTTTTTCGTTGATGGGTGGAACAGATGACTCTGTTGTGGTGGCGAAGATCCGGCTCGATGGACCAAAATGTAGAGCGCTGATTGAGATTACCCCATTGATAGTTGAATGACGAGAATATAGAGAATTGTCTAGCAGGATTATCGGTTAGGGCCATTGATAGTCCAATTATGAGAATATTGAGAATTCTGTAACAGGACTAACGGTTAGAGTCTTGAGATTACTAATATAATATATATATATTCGATTTCAGGTGCGAAAATCCAGTTTCGTGAACAATGCAATTTTCTTTTTTCAATATTTTGGTATGTAACGACCCGGCTCGGACTCGGAAAACATTATAGAAAAAAAATTAACCAAATTGGTTGAGCCGTTCTCAAGTGATGCACTTAACAACGAACACCATTTCATTTTTATTATATATACTTTATAATATTTTCCTTAGTCTTCGTTGTTTGCGACGTTTTCCAACACTAACGTCCCTGTTCAGGCGCCATGTAACGATCTACATCCTCCACGCTCGCCGGTGCTCAGTTTGCTTTGTTTGCAGGGAAACGCTAGTGAAGGAATTTTTTTTTTTTCACTTCAGTTTATTAATTTTGTTTTCCATATTCATAATTACAAACGCCCACATAAAAATGGCGCCGGCAGCAGCTGTTTCGTTGTTGTTGTGGTTCGATTCTACAGTCGGACGACGCACAGTGGAATGAAAGACCAAAAAAAATTGTTTTTGTTGGACTATTGGTTTACTTTCTCTGGGCTGTCAAACTTGACCTTTTTGGCGCGGTTTTGCTCAATCAGAAAGTGATTTTTTTGAGTGCTTTAAAAAAGCTATTGTTAACGAATTTTTTGATGAATCCTACAATTTAAGGTATTTTAAAAAAAGTGCAGTTTTAAAAAAAATATTGTAATGTCTAAAAAATAATAGTTTTTAAATATAAAAGTTGAAAATTTTTTGTGATTAAAGTGGATTTATCAATTGATCTTTGTTAATTATGATATTAGAGACCCTAAGCTACTATATTGTGAAAAAAATGCAGCACCTTTTTTGCACTTTTTGTTTAAATAGCATATAGTTTTATTATTAATCGTAATTTTATTATTCAAAGTTTTACAATTCTTCACTTTTTTTTTTTTTTTTTTTTTTTTTTTCTTTATTTATTGGATCTTCTCTTCTAGAGACTAACAATAATTGTATCAAATCTTATATCTACTTATAATCTACTCCTTCATTGGGGGGAGTACTGTTGTTACGTGATCCTCCTTATCACAGGGATGGTAGGTCGTTCCTACGTAGACGGGATGTGCTGCTTGTGTACGTCAGTGCGTTCGCTAATGGGTTTGGATGGATTTGTAGCTTTTCCAGATATCTTGCTGTAATGTGTGGAATTACGTCCTTCACCAAGGGAATGTTCAGGTCTCTGTGGATATTTATATTTCGGATGTACCAAGGAGCACCCGTCATGGTTCTTAGTATCTTTGTTTGCGCTCTCTGTATGAGTTCGATATTAGTTACACATGCGTTTCCCCATAGTTGGATACCATATGTCCAAATAGGTTTTATGATGCTATTGTATAGGAGTACCTTGTTTTCTAGGCTTAGTGGAGATCTATGGTTAATGAGCCAGTGTATGGAAGCGGCTTTTAACTTGATGTGAGTTCTCTTTGCCTCAAGGTGTTTTCGCCAGGTTAGGCGCCGATCTAGATGAATCCCAAGGTATGTGACATGAGATCCTTGTGGAATAGGGATATTGTTTAGGGTTATTGTTGGGCATGTATTTGGCCTTAGTGTGAATGTCACATGTTTACTCTTTTGCTCATTAACTTTTATGCGCCAATTCGATAGCCATTTTTCTACTACTTTTAAATGGTCTCCTAGTTCAGTTGACGCTTTTGTGGGACACTTGTCGGTGCTTAGTATTGCTGTGTCATCAGCAAATGTTGATGTGACTAGCTTACTATTTGTTGGTAAGTCTGACGTGAATATAATGTACAGGATTGGACCAAGTACGCTTCCCTGTGGAACTCCCGCGTTTATTTCGAAGTTATTTGTTATATATTCCTTATATTTCACCCGGAACATTCTATGTGAGAGATACGATTTTAAGATATGATGGTAGTTTTCTGGAAGTAAGCATCTTATTTTGTACATAAGACCTTCGTGCCACACTCTGTCAAAAGCTTGAGCTACATCGAGAAAAACAGCGGAGCAGTATTTTCGGTTTCAAATGCATTTCTTATTTCATTGGTTATGCGATTTACTTGTTCTATTGTACCGTGTTTTTCACGAAAACCGAATTGGTGGAAGGGTATGATATTCCTTTCGTGGAGATATGGAGAAAGCTTTGACAGTAGCAGCTTTTCAAATAGTTTCGACAAGCACGGAAGCAAGCTTATAGGTCTGTAGGAGGATGGTAGTGTCTTATCCTTTCCTGGTTTTGGAATCATTATTATTAAAGATTTCTTCCATGGTGTTGGAAAGTGGCCAGTTCGAAAGATAGCGTTGAATAAGCTACTAATAAAAGTTATTGCAGAATTAGGAAGTTCAGTTAGCATTTTTGGGGTTATGTGATCGTAGCCAGGGGCTTTTTTGGGATTCAGCTGCGTTTGTATAACGGTTTTGATTTCGATCTCAGTGCTAGTGATAGGAGTCATACCTTCTTGAGAGATGCAATTAAGGTAAGGGATTTGGAATCCATTAGTAGGAGGATTTGGTTGAAATACCGAACTTAGATAACGAGCGAATGCATTGGCCTTCTCCCCTTCGCTGCGTGCCCAGTTACCACGATTATCTCTAATTGGAGATTCACCTTCTACTGGTGTCTTTATGGATTTATTTGCTCCCCATAGAGAGCGTTTATTGGAACCATTAGGAGTTAGTTTTTCTATATATTTGTGTTGCTCACTTTCCTGCTGCAGCCTAAGGACCTCCCTTAGTTTCCTTATTGCATCGTTGAGTCGTTCTTTCGACGCCGGGGATCTGCAGGCCTGCCATTCTCTTCTAAGGCGGCGTTTATTTATAACCAGTCTTTCAATATAACTGTTGGTTACAATTTTAATTTTTTTTGAGACTTTACCAGCAATAGGGGTTGATAATTCCGCTGCTGAGGTAACCATATCATTGAAAATATAGACAAAGTCTTCTATATCCTCCTCACACTCCAGCTCTGGATTCGTGTGGATGTGACTACTTATGTATTTTTTGTACTTCAGCTAGTTAGTTCGCGGAGAAGTCAGTCTGAATGGATATTCAATTTTTTTTGGATGTTCAAGTAAGCGGAATATTACGGGTGAGTGGTCAGATGATAATTCGAGACATGTTTCAGCTAATATCGTGTTGCTGTCTATGTGCCTGGTAATAGCGAAGTCAATTAGATCAGGAACTTTTCTAGGGTCTGTTGGCCAGTAGGTGGGTTGTCTTGGAGAGACAAAGTTTAGCTTGTTGCGGAGATTGATGATTGTGTTGTACAGTTGTCTGCCTTTTGGATTAATAAGGCGAGAGCCCCAGTGCGTGTGCTTGGCGTTATAATCGCCGGCAGCTAGGAATCTGCCTCCTAGAGTATCGAAGAAGTCTTGGAATTGCTTTTCAGGAATTGTAAAGCGCGGCGGACAGTACACTGCGGAGAGTGTCAGGTTTTTGTTGGTGCTTTGCAAGCATAAGGAGGTAGCTTGAAGGAAGTTCTTTGCATATGGCTCTAGGGAGTAGTGTTTCATACGAGTTCTGATGAGGATCCCAGTTCCTCCATGTGCTTTGCCATCAGGATGATCTGTTTTGTAGAACCTATAGTCTGGAATTCCAAAGTTATGTTTGTTTGTAAGATGAGTTTCGACAAGGAGCATCACATCAATGTCCTTTTCAGACATATAGTGTTTGAGTTCTTCTTTGTGTTGGTTGATACCGTTTGCATTCCACAGACAAATTTTTATGCTATTCATTTCTTAGTCAGGAGGACTTGTAGTACCTGGTTTTGGGTTTTGACCAGGTCTTGAATCATGTTTTGCATGGTGGTCATGAATTGTGTCATGCATTGTGTCAGTGCTACGAGCCCACCCTCTTTTTGGGATGTAGATTGATCAGTAGGAGCTGAACCTGATTTTAATGCACTTGCGTAAGAAATGTGGGAAAAATTGCAGTTTACCACCACCTCCTCAAAAAAAAAAAAAAAAAAAAAACCCAAAAAGGGCTTATTTTGAGAGATCGAACGCCAAATTTTCAAGGCGCGCTCTCATCGGGTTTAGGAGAGCCAAGGGGTCAAAGGTCAAACTTGGTGTTTCACTATAATGGCCACCAAATCTGTAAATGTTGACCGATCTGAATCGTACGGATATGGAATTAAAGGTAATTTTATTGCCTACAAAACTGCATACTAAGATTTTATAAAAATGTTTCGAAAATAAAATTTAAAAAAAAAACACAAAAAAATAATTTATTTTTTAGGTTAAATAATTTTTTTTATTTTTTTTTTATGTTATTAACTATAGGTTTTGTATACATTTTCTGAAAGCTGGTTTCAATACCTTCAAAACGGTAGTACATTATATATACATTACTCTTAGTTTAGATATCTTATTTACCATTTACATTAAGCTTCTTGTTTTCTAAAATATATTTCTTGAATTCAAGTCTCTTCTGCGTGTGGCGGCCTTCGGCCGCGCTTAGGGGTTTTAACCCTCAAGTATGTCCAACACCGGCTACGCGGTCCAATAGTACTTCCGGGATCCAAATTCCCTCAACGTGTGGCGGCCTTCGGCCGCGCTTAGGGGTTTTAACCCTCAAGTATGTCCAACACCGGCTACGCGGTCCAATAGTACTCCCGGGATCCAAGTTCCTTCTGCGTGTGGCGGCCTTCGGCCGCGCTTAGGGGTTTTAACCCTCAAGTATGTCCAACACCGGCTACGCGGTCCAATAGTACTTCCGGAATCTAAGTCTCTGCTGTTTATATACATGTAACATACACACACATGCACCCACAAACACACACATACACACACAAATATACACATACACATATAAAAATGCATTTAAATAACCGACAAGTTTGCCAATATAACAAATTTTAAAACTTCCCTTTCCGTAAATGGGAAAAAATACTATTGATTTACAATAATTATATATAATATTATATACCGTTTTGAAGGTATTGAAACCAGCTTTCAGAAAATGTATACAAAACCTATAGTTAATAACGTAAAAAAAAATAAAAAAAATTATTTAACCTAAAAATTAAATTATTTTTTTATGTTTTTTTTTTTAAATTTTATTTTCGAAACATTATAAAAATCTTATATAAAATCTTAGTATGCAGTTTTGTAGGCAATAAAATTACCTTTAATTCCATATCCGTACGATTCAGATCGGTCAACATTTACAGATTTGGTGGCCATTATAGTGAAACAACAAGTTTGACCTTTGACCCCTTGGCTCTCCTAAACCCGATGAGAGCGCGACTTGAAAATTTGGCGTTCGGATATTCTCAGAAAAAGCAACATTTTGATATACAAAAATTTAAAATCGGAAAAGGTGGTGGTAAAGTGCAATTATGCCGAAAATTTATTATTAATCGTAATTTTATTATTCAAAGTTTTACAATTATTCTCTTTACAATTCTTCACTTAAAGCTTAAGCGTCCAAAATCCTCTAAAAATACTATTGTTTTTCTCAAATGAACTAACTGCAGCTCGCAGCATTCTTAGAACTCTTATATGATTTAGTATAAGAGCAAAAGAAGTTTATGCGTCTTGAGAAGAGTGGAACTATGTCTCTTATATATAGCCATTTTGTTCTAAAATAGAGCAAAAGTAGGTATTGGGACTTATGTGAAAAGAACAACGCCCACTCATTCGATATAGACCATTTTTATTTTCCAATTTAATAATATCATAAAAAAAAAATATGCGTGCAACAGAGTACACGCGAAAGAAGTGAAACTTTGGTGGCTATATAACCGCATATAATTTGATTAACCCTTTCCCACGCTTACAACCAAACGATGCGCTTGGAAGCGTGTGTATACAGTTGATTTAAATAATATAGATTGGTTTTTCATGACTTTTTTATAAACTCGTCGTGAGCTTTTTTATGATGATGGAAATCCGAATATAAACATTGACTATGTTCAAAATATGTTCAAACGAGGTATTGAAAAATCTGCATTATTTTTGAGTCACTTCCCGCAGTTCCTTTCCGCTCCATTTCTTTTCGATCCATTTAAAATTTTTATTTACATTTAATGATGCAAGTGAAAACGTGTTCTTTTTTATTCATAGAAACTCTACAGCACTTTGTATGTGCGGCTTTATTCGCGTTGATTGAATCCATTGACCCGAATTTACACATGTAAATTAAAGATGTTTCATTTATTTTATTTAAAAAATGAATTTCAGTAATCGGATGTTTCTTTTCTATTAAAAAATTCATTACCAAACAAACCCTAAAAACAATTCATGAATAATATTCATTGAAAGTTGGCTTCATTTGAAATTTACAAAGCGTAGAATGCGAGAAAAGCATCATACGCATAAGCATGAATAACTGCGAGGGTCCCATAAAATGTTTCCTTATACTCAGAGCAGTGCTGCCGAATGCACTACAATCGAAGTGTTTCACTTCACTTTGGATGCAAACACTACGGCACTCCACTTTTTCGGAAAACACTTCACTTTGCTATACGGAGATTTTTTGGAAATTTATAGCTAATTTTGTCGCGATTTCTGAAATTAAGTATTGGTCATTGATCATCACCAAATGACTAGTTTGGGGACTTGGACTAAAAATCATGAAATCACGTCACCACAGTCCAGAACACTTCACTTTTTCTACTTTTGCACTGACTCAGTGTGCGTGCGTATACTCGGAGTATGTGTGAGAAAGAGATGTCGCAGTATATTTTTGTAAATATAGTTTCTCTGCTCATTTTGTGTCGCGACCTTAAAAACAACGAGCCCATTGAAATTTCACTTCAAGAAGTGGTGTTCAGAATTTGCACTCATTTTACTCATTTTTTTTGAATATATATTTTTTTTTAAATTTATCATAAGCCATTCTTTTCGACTTATATTACCATAATAAAACAAACAAATTACTTTGATTTCGCGTCGTATCACACCACTATAATTTAATCGCACGTTTTCGGTCTCTCACCCCACAGTGCGACGGAGGCACAGTGTTGTTTTTGTTGTGACGATGATCCTACACTTGGAGATAATGACGTTGTTGTGGTCGCGACGAGAGGTTCCGCGGTGGTGGTCGGCGTCGCGGTCACTATTGGTGTGTTGTGTTGTGGCAACTCCGCAGTGGCAAAGGCTCCACCTACCCCAATATGATCTCGCTCACCACAAGTGCAGTGGCGAGAGAGGAAATTGCTTACAAACCGTTCTGAAAGCGGAGCTCGTCACAACTGAGAGCTGACGCCGGCGAAGGAGTGGGAGTCGACGTCGATGTGCGATGTTCGCCCTGTGCAACGCGACTCGTTGCCACTGAAGTCACTCGCTAGTGCCGTTACCGACGGCGCGAGCGTTCGGCACAGATTACCAGATATGAAACTTCTGCCATTTGAGGCTAAACGTCAAAAAAAATCTATTTTTTGTGTGATTGGTGAATACACAGATTGTGTACGTGAGTTCACCTCTTAAATATCAAATTTAGTGCAATGCCATATCTTTTTTTGATAAATGTAGGTATTGTAGTACATTATTTGGAATTTGGATAATTTTGAATTTTGAATTGGATAACATTTGCGGATTTGGGCCAATTTTGAACTTTGATCCCAATTATCTCCCAAATAGGGGGAGATCACAGCGAGTTATTTTGTTTTTTTATACTCAAAATTAGTACTTTTTGGGGGTTATTTTTCGTTTTCTGTTTTGGAAGGGAGGGTTGTAAACTGCACTTGTTCCACGAGAAGCCTCTCAAAGCAAAGCCTCTCTCGACTGACAAAAATAAAGCTCTACAAGCCCCCCATATCCGTCCTGCTGTATGGTTCCGACGAGTGGACGGTGTCGACCACCGATGAGAAGACCCTAGGAGCCTAAAAAACTGTTTAAGGCCCGTTTCTCATCTTTCCTTTAAAGTAAACGTACCGGTTAAATGGTAAAATGAGTTTGGTAATCAATTTTTCTCATCTTTTCTATTTTTACTATAGCTAAAGTTCACTTGAAAGCCCTCTTTCGATTTCTCATGTCATTTTAGCTTTATCGGGAGGTCATATTTACCAGAAGTACCCTTTAATTTTTTTAACACCAGTTATCGGGGTGTTACCAACATGAACAATAAATAATAATTCTTTGAAATTGAAATATGAAAATTACAAAATATATTTGTGTCAATTATCCCCTCGGTGTAGTATGTGAGCGATACAGAGAGAAGAGGAGGGAAGAGAGGCTTCTTTTCCGGCGCAAAAAAGAAGCGGAAAGACGTGAGAGCGAACAC
This sequence comes from Coelopa frigida, assembly GCA_017309665.1. Taxonomy (NCBI): domain Eukaryota; kingdom Metazoa; phylum Arthropoda; class Insecta; order Diptera; family Coelopidae; genus Coelopa; species Coelopa frigida. Next base: position 17,685 of record JAFDUT010000320.1, read on the forward strand.
ATCGAGATCTCAAGGGACAGAAATGAGACCCGAAAATTCTTCCAAAAGATACAGCGCCTATCCAAAGGTTTCAAGACCGGGGCCGCATCCTGCTGAGACGAACATGGGAATCTGGTAACAGACATACAGGGGACTCTGAGTGTGTGGAGAAATCACTTCTCAAGGCTCCTAAATGGCGATGACGACCAGAATCCCGCCAATTTGGAAGATAATGCTGATTCAAATCCATAAATCCGTCATTAGCGATCGTTGACATACCGCCGCCCGACTATGACGAGGTCGTAACAGCTATTGCTAGGCTAAAGAACAACAAAGCCGCAGGCGCCGATGGCTTACCAGCAGAGCTGTTCAAGGTCGGTGGCGAAGAGCTGTATAGCCGCATGTACCAGCTCTTATACAGAATATGATCAGAACATCAGTGTGTCCAGCGAACAACAGTGTGCTCTGCCCAATCCGCAAGAAGGGTGATCCCACATCCTGCACAAACTACTGCGGGATTAGCCTTCTAAATATCGCATATAAGGTCCTATCGATCGTATTGTGTAAAAGACTGAAGCCCATCGTCAACAATCTGGCCCTATCATGATAGGGGAGTGTCATGATCCACCAATCATATTGTCATACAATGCAAGAGCAGTCAGCGCAGTATTCTCCAAACTGGAAAAGGAGTCACGTCGTGTGGGTCTAGCGGTGAACGAGGACAAGACGAAGTGCCTTCTATCAACTAAAAAACATGCAGGGCGACTAGGACAGCGTGTCACTGTTGACCGTTACGACTTTGAAGTTGTGAAGGACTTCGTCTACTTAGAAAGCAGCATATCGAACACCAACAATGTCAGCTTGGAGATCAGAGGGAGAATAACTCTTGCCAACAAGTGCTACTTGGGGCTCAGTAGGCAATTGAGAAGCAGAGCACTGTCTCGACGCACGAAACTCACGCTCTATAATTCTCTCATCATACCCGTCGTACTTTACTCCGAGCCGTAATGGACGTTGACAAAAACCGAGCGTTTGGAGCGATCGGTAGAAAAAATCCTTCGCAAGATCTTCGGCCCTATAATCGTTGACGGTGTGTACCGCATACGATGGAACCATGAGCTGTATGAGCTATACGACGATAAAAATTCAGCGACTTCGCTGGCTTGGACGAGCGAATGGACGAAAACGCTCCAGCCAAGAAGGTCCTCCATGCGGTATCACGTGGGCAGCTAAGAGCGGAAAGACAACATCTCCGCTAGAAGGACGAAGTGCAGGACAACCTGGTCGCACTTGGAACTGGCACCAGAAAACGGTCATCAGAAGCGACTAGCGTAGGCTTTTAGACGCGGTCGAGGCCGACACAACGTTGTAAAGGCCAATTAAAGTATATAATTATAATTATTTTACTTTTTACGAAACACAATTTTTCAAAAGAAAGCACAATAATGTGGCCAATAATTGCCGCAAGGGCTACGAAGAATTGCGAAGTGTTAGATGGTATTGCCAATCAACATACATTCAGAAAAGGATTTTAAAAGGAACAAGAGAACTTATTTTACCGAGACTATAAATTTATCCGGTCGCTAACTGAAGTGAACTTTAAATGGAAGATAAGAAAACCGGCCTAAGTCTTAAATCCCTTACAGTAACACATAAGCTGACGGAGTAACTCTATACTCTAAAAAAACGTCATACAGACTGATATCGATCGACTCAGGAAGTTATGTTTCGAGACACATTCGATGCGGCAGCGACACACCAACACGATGACAACATGGCTTCCGATAGAATTGTCTCCGAGTTTTCAAATAGTGATATTTTTTGAAAAATATCTGAAACTCCGATGACAGCTCCAATCGAATATCGATAAATGGCTCAATCAAAGTAAGAGAATACAATATAGTTAATGGAAACGAACTTATATAAAATAACATTTTTATTATAAACTATAAATAAATAAAACCCCCTTGGAAAATTATTATTTTGTATAATCGTTTTTTTGTGTTTCTAGAAGTTGTTTTTTTTTTTTGTTTTTTGGAATGCATAAAACCGAAAATAATAAAGTGCCACATCTTATGGAATATTGTGTTTTTATTTTTTAATTATAAATTTTAAAAATTATTAATGTTCATATCCATATCTATAACCATGTATGTAATTTACTTTAACATCTATTCTATTCTTTTATTACAATGTAAAATATTGTGATTAATTGGCTGTAATAGATCAAATATAATATCACATCTAAAAGGATTTGTGTTAAGTAGTGGGAATGGAACAATTGGTACATTCTCTGAAGGACATGTATTACCACTTAAACTGATAAGGTTAAATATTTGGCGATCAATGATTTCTTCGTAATATATTCCAATATTGAGCAGGTCTATTATCTCAGAGAGTGAAGGATACTCACCACTTTCAAGCATTTCAAATCAAAAAGGACAATAACATGAAATGGAATATACAGAAGGAAAAAAATGTATTTCTCACGTAGGAAAATCTTCTCTAGGGTGATGATTTCTGAAGCCGTTCTGAAATATATTAAAGGATATTCAAATTCTTAACAAGCTCATTTGATAACTTTTAATATTCTCTAAATAAAAATATTGTTTTCTTTCGCTAATGGATTTAGATGCTGCTGCCGCATCATGCTTCATATTTTTTTTTCGATAAATGAATAAATGTATTACGTGTTATAATTTTCATCTATAGTAGGGGTCTCGATTACCCGGGCATCGAGTAACCCGGGCTACACAGGTAGCGGGAGATTGCTTTGAGGCACAGTGAGTCGTTTGTTGTTGTTTTTTATTTGTTGTTTGTTTTGATGACCCTTTCATGTGTTATGCAGAGTTCGTAAAATATCGATCGAAATACCAATCAGTTGTACTTCATCCCTGAAATAAGGCTCAGCTCACGAGCCGTAATTTTACCACACATGAGCGAGTGGTATTTTACCACTCACGAGTGGTATCAATCCAATCGCTCAGAGTGGTAGACATACGACTCACGAGTGGTATTCTTGCTCACGACTGGAAAGAATACCACTCGTGAGTGGTATATGTGTCAACAAGAATACCACTCGCGAGTGGTAAATGAGTCATCAAGAATACCACTCGGGAGTGGTATTTCCTGGTCGGGAGTCGTATTTTCAGCCGAACAGCCGACCGAATGCGACTTCGTGCATATATCTGTTTTCTACCTCACTTCGTCTCTTGGGTGACCACAACAACAACAGTAGCTACAATAACAAATGAAATGTGATGATTGTAATCCCTTTTATAAATTTTTTTAATTTGACGAAACTGAAAAAGGTACGAAAATTTGACTGTTGAGGTTTACCCAAAACATAAATGAATCAAAAAAAAAAATTCTATGTGATTCCTACAAGTAATAGTATTCGGAAAAAATGTTCCGTTGGAATAACGTAATATTTGATAGTTCTGCACCCTTGTTCATGACCTGAAGTGTTTTTTACCCTTTTATAATAAAAACAGGTACCTATTTGATATCTATATCTATTTCATTGCAATTTTTACAGAAACAAAACACAAAATGACATTCCATTTTCGTTTTCTACCTGTCATCGACAACCATAACAAAAACAACAATCTCGGAATCTCCGCACAAGCATAGTCGCAAACAACAACAAGAATACCACTCGGGAGTGGTATTCTTGTTGACACATACAGTGTCGGACAAAACTAAAGCACGGACAATAACTCGTCAGCATTTGCTGTATTAATGTTTAGTCTATCTAATCCATTGTTTTTATATTTTTTTAAGCATGTATATACATTTATTGACAGGAATTAACTTAGTTTTAGTACCATATTTCATTAAAAAAAACACTAATTGCTTACACCAAAATATAACGAAATTTGACGCGACAAAACTAAAGCACGAACTACTCATATTGAAGAAATAATACAATTTTCGTGGCGAACCCTTTGTATGTTTATATTGGCTTACATCTACGACTCGTGGGCTCAATTAATTTACATAATACATCCACAGAAATCCTCTTCCATTTTGATCCACCTTCACATATCCTGTATCCTTAGAGAGTCATTTTCTTTGCAGTTATTTTACTGAATTTCTCGATCACCAATTTACCCAAAATTTTCTAAGGAATGGAAACTAGTTCAGTGATCGGGGAAATACAAAATTGGGATCCCTTTATCAACAAATCACTCTTTTCTACACATTTAAAATGGTACTTGGCTAACAAGCCGATCGAGGACATCACCTCCTCATTATGGGCCAACATAATTCTTAGATATTGTTTTTGTACTTAAAACGATTCTTGTGCCATTAACGAGAAGATTCAATCAAATTTTATGACCCCAAAAAATTCTCCAGTACTCCAGAGTTATTGTCCGTGCTTTAGTTTTGTCCGACACTGTATACCACTCACGAGTGGTTTCTTTCCACTCGTGAGCAAGAATACCACTCGTGAGTCGTATGTTTACCACTCCTGAGCGAGTCGACTGATACCACTCGTGAGTGGTAAAATACCTCTCGCTCGTGTGTGGTAAAATTACGGCTCATGAGCCGTACTTTAAGAGAGCGATTGAAAAAAAAACGTTTTACGAAGCCTGGTGTTATGCTTTGCATGAAATGCATATAAAAATTAGAATCTGCGCATTTGAAGCGCGTGTGTATGATGTATAGGAATTAATTTCACAATCTGCAATTGATTAATGTTAATGAAGAAAAAACACATCAAAGTGTCATCAAAACAAACAACAAACGACGCACTCTGCCTCAAAGAAATCTCCCGCTACCTGCTCCTTCGCATGAAAGTCCGAAGATGCGTCGAAAGGTCGTCATAGTGCCGATTGTTGTGACACAGTGACTGTAGTTTCGACACTGTGACGGTTGTTTCGACACTGTGTCGGTTGATTCGGTGCTACCCTGGTATTATGAGCTACCCGGGTAAAATCGAGAGCCCTAATCTATACCAATACTGGAGCAATAAACTTGCTGTGCTTAATAGCTTAAATAGCAAGGACTGAGAAAAGCTATTTGAACCAGTTTCTGCAAGGGCCACCCATGCGAAATAGGGTTATGAGGAACAGAAAACGAAGAATCAGGGGTCCATAATAATGGTTTTTATTAAATATTTGAATTATATCAATCAAAATTTGATCGTTACTTTTTTGATCAGAAATATCGGCATAAATGCACTTTAACGACCCCCCTTCTGATATCAAAAACCAAGTATGCAGATTGATAGCCGTATGTGTACATATCATAACTCCAAAATATCTCGGTGTGTTTTTTGAAAATTATAAACTTTTAACAAAAAATTTGACAAAACTGAAAAAAATTATAAAATTTTTTTTTCAATAATTTTTTTCTTTAAATTTGTATTATTAACTATATGTTTAGTATACATTTCCTAAAAGCTGGTTCCATTTCCTTTAAACTGATATATATATTGTTATATTTATATATAGAATGTATATATATTTATAAAAAAAAACAACACTTCACTTCAGTTTATTAATTTGGTTTTCCATATTCATAATTACAAACGCCCACATAAAAATCGCCGGCAGCAGCTGTTTCGTTGTTGTTGTGGTTCGATTCTACAGTCGGACGACGCACAGTGGAATGAAAGACCGAAAAAATTGTTTTTGTTGGACTATTGGTTTACTTTCTCTGGGCTGTCAAACTTGACCTTTTTGGCGCGGTTTTGCTCAATCAGAAAGTGATTTTTTTGAGTGCTTTAAAAAAGCTATTGTTAACGAATTTTTTGATGAATCCTACAATTTAAGGTATTTTAAAAAAGTGCAGTTTTAAAAAAAATTGTAAAGTCTAAAAAATAATAGTTTTTAAATATAAAAGTTGAAAATTTTTTGTGATTAAAGTGGATTTATCAATTGATCTTTGTTAATTATGATATTAGAGACCCTAAGCTACTATATTGTGAAAAAAATGCAGCACCTTTTTTGCACTTTTTGTTTAAATAGCATATAGTTTTATTATTAATCGTAATTTTATTATTCAAAGTTTTACAATTCTTCACTTAAAGCTTAAATTATCTAACTCTTTTGTTGACCGATAAATTAGATTTCGATTCGGAGTAATTAATATTTTATAAACATCTTGAAATTTTATGAAATCATCATCGTTAGGCATAAATATTGTCATATTATTTTAAAGTAAGTACGTTTCAATATATTAATTATTACGGTTAAGTTTTTCGAAAATATCTCTTCTGTATAATAGAATTTTTGCTACCTTTAATTAATTTAAGTTGATTCTTAAATACATTCAATGGCCGTTCAGTTATTCCAATAAAGCTTCCAGAGTCTTCGTTGTGGCTATGTTTGATGAGATTTCCTCGTTAATATTGCACTCTTGGATTTTAATTCGAGATAGAGCATCTGCCACATAGTTTTCCTTGCCTGGAATGTACTTGACATCGATCGTACTCATTAAGCCGGAAGTTCATTTCTTTGCAAATGGTTGGAAATAGGGTGTTGCGAAAACTGGTTTTTATTTGGTATTGAAAAGTGTTCATATTCATTGTTCGTTGTTCTTTATTATCATTTGAAATATTTTAAATGAGCTATTTTTGTACAGTGTGGCCAATAATAACTGTCAGTAAAACAAAGCGTTGTAAAAAGCAAATTAGTTAACTTTTTTAATATTTTTTTTTCAAAATGTGAAGTATTATATTTATTTAGTATTATTGTTACGCTTACTACCGCCGAAGAAATGTTTGTTGAATAATATTTTGTTTTTTAATAAAACTTAGACCCCTTTATGATAAATGCGCACTCAAAATTGGTGTACAGTATTTCATTAAGCTTGTACCGTTTCACTGTTGAAATTGGTTTTTGTTGTTTCGCTCTCGAATTATGATTATCTTATTCTCTTATTTTTCCCGATTTCTTCTCTCTTAACACCGTGTTGTTGCTATATACCGCTTATCTGATTTCTCGTCAAGTAATGAAACGAAACTGTACTTTTGTAAACTGCCAGACACTAGAAATTCACTAACTTTATTAAATTATGAAAATATTCTTTTTGTATTGTCATCGATAGTTTATTTTTTTGAAGCCAATTCTAGATTTGTTGTTTTATTATTTATAACATTCTTTTATTACACACGTTGATTTTTTTATGATCTTTTACACAGATCCTATCGACTGCGCTAGTAGAAAATTTATTATTAATCGTAATTTTATTATTCAAAGTTTTACAATTATTCTCTTTACAATTCTTCACTTAAAGCTTAAGCGGCCAAAATCCTCTAAAAATACTATTGTTTTTCTCAAATGAACTAACTGCAGCTCGCAGCATTCTTAGAACTCTTATATGATTTAGTATAAGAGCAAAAGAAGTTTATGCGTCTTGAGAAGAGTGGAACTATGTCTCTTATATATAGCCATTTTGTTCTAAAATAGAGCAAAAGTAGGTATTGGGACTTATGTGAAAAGAACAACGCCCACTCATTCGATATAGACCATTTTTATTTTCCAATTTAATAATATCATAAAAAAAATATGCGTGCAACAGAGTACACGCGAAAGAAGTGAAACTTTGGTGGCTATATAACCGCATATAATTTGATTAACCCTTTCCCACGCTTACAACCAAACGATGCGCTTGGAAGCGTGTGTATAGTTGATTTAAATAATATAGATTGGTTTTTCATGACTTTTTTATAAACTCGTCGTGAGCTTTTTTATGATGATGGAAATCCGAATATAAACATTGACTATGTTCAAAATATGTTCAAACGAGGTATTGAAAAATCTGCATTATTTTTGAGTCACTTCCCGCAGTTCCTTTCCGCTCCATTTCTTTTCGATCCATTAAAATTTTTATTTACATTTAATGATGCAAGTGAAAACGTGTTCTTTTTTATTCATAGAAACTCTACAGCACTTTGTATGTGCGGCTTTATTCGCGTTGATTGAATCCATTGACCCGAATTTACACATGTAAATTAAAGATGTTTCATTTATTTTATTTAAAAAATGAATTTCAGTAATCGGATGTTTCTTTTCTATTAAAAAATTCATTACCAAACAAACCCTAAAAACAATTCATGAATAATATTCATTGAAAGTTGGCTTCATTTGAAATTTACAAAGCGTAGAATGCGAGAAAAGCATCATACGCATAAGCATGAATAACTGCGAGCGTCCCATAAAATGTTTCCTTATACTCAGAGCAGTGCTGCCGAATGCACTACAATCGAAGTGTTTCACTTCACTTTGGATGCAAACACTACGGCACTCCACTTTTTCGGAAAAACTTCACTTTGCTATACGGAGATTTTTTGGAAATTTATAGCTAATTTTGTCGCGATTTCTGAAATTAAGTATTGGTCATTGATCATCACCAAATGACTAGTTTGGGGACTTGGACTAAAAATCATGAAATCACGTCACCACAGTCCAGAACACTTCACTTTTTCTACTTTTGCACTGACTCAGTGTGTGTGCGTATACTCAGAGTATGTGTGAGAAAGAGATGTCGCAGTATATTTTTGTAAATATAGTTTCTCTGCTCATTTTGTGTCGCGACCTTAAAAACAACGAGCCCATTGAAATTTCACTTCAAGAAGTGGTGTTCAGAATTTGCACTCATTTTACTCATTTTTTTTGAATATATATTTTTTTTAAATTTATCATAAGCCATTCTTTTCGACTTATATTACCATAATAAAACAAACAAATTACTTTGATTTCGCGTCGTATCACACCACTATGATTTAATCGCACGTTTTCGGTCTCTCACCCCACAGTGCGACGGAGGCACAGTGTTGTTTTTGTTGTGACGATGATCCTGCACTCGGAGATAATGACGTTGTTGTGGTCGCGACGAGAGGTTCCGCGGTGGTGGTCGGCGTCGCGGTCACTATTGGTGTGTTGTGTTGTGGCAACTCCGCAGTGGCAAAGGCTCCACCTACCCCAATATGATCTCGCTCACCACAAGTGCAGTGGCGAGAGAGGAAATTGCTTACAAACCGTTCTGAAAGCGGAGCTCGTCACAACTGAGAGCTGACGCCGGCGAAGGAGTGGGAGTCGACGTCGATGTGCGATGTTCGCCCTGTGCAACGCGACTCGTTGCCACTGAAGTCACTCGCTAAAAAATACGCAAGTGCCGTTACCGACGGCGCGAGCGTTCGGCACAGATTACCAGATATGAAACTTCTGCCATTTGAGGCTAAACGTCAAAAAAAATCTATTTTTTGTGTGATTGGTGAATACACAGATTGTGTACGTGAGTTCACCTCTTAAATATCAAATTTAGTGCAATGCCATATCTTTTTTTGATAAATGTAGGTATTGTAGTACATTATTTGGAATTTGGATAATTTTGAATTTTGAATTGGATAACATTTGCGGATTTGGGCCAATTTTGAACTTTGATCCCAATTATCTCCCAAATAGGGGGAGATCACAGCGAGTTATTTTGTTTTTTTATACTCAAAATTAGTACTTTTTGGGGGTTATTTTTCGTTTTCTGTTTTGGAAGGGAGGGTTGTAAACTGCACTTGTTCCACGAGAAGCCTCTCAAAGCAAAGCCTCTCTCGACTGACAAAAATAAAGCTCTACAAGCCCCTCATATCCGTCCTGCTGTATGGTTCCGACGAGTGGACGGTGTCGACCACCGATGAGAAGACCCTAGGAGCCTAAAAAACTGTTTAAGGCCCGTTTCTCATCTTTCCTTTAAAGTAAACGTACCGGTTAAATGGTAAAATGAGTTTGGTAATCAATTTTTCTCATCTTTTCTATTTTTACTATAGCTAAAGTTCACTTGAAAGCCCTCTTTCGATTTCTCATGTCATTTTAGCTTTATCGGGAGGTCATATTTACCAGAAGTACCCTTTAATTTTTTTAACACCAGTTATCGGGGTGTTACCAACATGAACAATAAATAATAATTCTTTGAAATTGAAATATGAAAATTACAAAATATATTTGTGTCAATTATCCCCTCGGTGTAGTATGTGAGCGATACAGAGAGAAGAGGAGGGAAGAGAGGCTTCTTTTCCGGCGCAAAAAAGAAGCGGAAAGACGTGAGAGCGAACACATCGAGATCTCAAGGGACAGA
>JAFDUT010000321.1:0-27685 GCA_017309665.1 Coelopa frigida
TGAGTTATTACTCATATCTGAATAAGCCCCTCCATGTATATGTTGTGATTTTAACAGCGGATATTGGAATTTATGTATGATCTTAAAGAATATATTCATTATTTAATTAGTATATATGATTATAAACAGATCATATGTGATATATCATATATATAGTATCTCACAAAAATTCTTCGCAACAATTATACGGATTTGAAGTAATTTAAAATATCAAAGCTACATTTTTATTTTATTGCAGCAAGTACATGTTTAGAAAAGTCATACAAAAAAATTTTAAATAGCATTGAAAATTAACGTGAACGTTTAGACACAGTGCGGACGTGTTTGATTTAGCTCCGTGTTTAAATCCGTAATTTAATACCGAATCATATCGAACCATACGCTCGAATGTTTTTTCAAATAAGCGGCAGGCTTTGCCTCTTGCTCTGTCTTGAAATCAAAGTTCAAAAGTACAATAAACAAAATAAATAAAATATGAGTTCGCGAAAAAGCGCACCGTCCTCTGCCAAGCGGCGAATGCAAAATCCGATCCATCTCTCACGTGCGCTACGCATCGTTGCTAATTGCCGAGCGTGCACAGCACGCATCCCTGCGCGCGTGCTCGCACGCGGAACATCGCACACGAGAGAGCTCTAACTGCCACTCCCGCTACACTAGCTACTGCATCAGGGAACAACAACAACAATGTGCAGAGAGAGCTTGCAGGCTCTCCAGCCACAGCTGCACGCAAGCTCTCTGCTTCGGTCTCTGTCTCGCACGCAGCTCCGCTACCAACGGCAAAGTGGAGCTCACAATGCTCCTCTCCTCTCCCCTCTGGTGCAACTGCATCAAGCAACCCAGTGGGGAATTTATCGAAAAACCTCACTACCCTAGCAGCATCGACGTCAACTGCGAAAACGGTCACCTCGGAAAAAGGTAAGTACAAATCTATTGTGCAAACAGGATGGATCGCTACATCCAGGTAAAAAGGAAGTTGAGCCCGGAAAGGGGTAATAGTGGTAATATCCAAAAAAGCCTCAAACCACTAATCCGCTTAGTAATAACCGTTTTTCTATTCTAAGCGACAGCGTCCAGTCCCATCCAGGAACAAGTATTACTGAGAACGTCCTTGGTGTTAAAAGCACTAAACCTCCACCAATCTACCTGCGCGAACGCAGCTCCAATGATTTGGTCAAAAGTCTAACAAGTCTCATAGGTCTCAATACCTTCCATATTCCATATCCATATAAGTAGCAAAATCCTGAACGACCATGGTAAAAACTACTACACATTCCAACTCAAAAGTAGTAAAGGGCTAGTTGTTGTACTCAAGGGCATAGAAGCCGATTAGACACGAAAGAAATTGTGGAGGTACTACAAGCAAATGGCTTTAACGCCAAGATAGTAATAAACATCAAAAATAAAACCAAAATCCCACAACCAATGTTCAAGGTTGAACTATCTCCAGACCAGCTCAAACTGAAGAAAAATTAAACCCATCCCATCTATGGACTGCAATACCAGCTCCACCGCAGGATATCAGTTGAGGAGCCCCACAAACGGAATGGCCCAGTGCAATGCACTAATAGCCAAGAATATGGTCACACTAAGTCTTACTGCACCCTACGAACAGTATGTGTAGCTTGTGGCGAACTCCATCATTCTTCAACTTGCACCTCTAATCGAAAAGATACCTGAACGAAAAAATGCAGCAACTGTGGTGGTAATCACACTGCAAACTATCGAGGATGTCCAGTCTATAAAGACTTGAAAGAAAGACTAGGTCAACGAAAGGATTTCGCTCAAAGCAAGTCGAGAAATACAGCCCCACTTTACACCAATATTAAACCTAAAGCGCTCCACATACAATAACCCCACACATTTCTTACGCAAGTGCATTAAAATCAGGTTCAGCTCCTACTGATCAATTTACATCCCAAAAAGAGGGTGGGCTCGAAACAATGATCCTAGCACTGACACAATGCATGACACAATTCATGACCACCATGCAAAACATGATTCAAGACCTGGTCAAAACCCAAAACCAGGTACTACAAGTCCTCCTGACTAAGAAATGAATAGCATAAAAATTTGTCTATGGAATGCAAACGGTATCAACTAACACAAAGAAAAACTCAAACACTATATGTCTGAAAAGGACATTGATGTGATGCTCCTTGTCGAAACTCATCTTACAAACAAACATAACTTTGGAATACCAGGCTATAGGTTCTACAAAACAGATCATCCTGATGGCAAAGCACATGGAGGAACTGGGATCCTCATCAGAACTCGTATGAAACACTACTCCCTAGAGCCATATGCAAAGAACTTCCTTCAAGCTACCTCCTTATGCTTGCAAAGCAGCAAAAACCTGACACTCTCCGCAGTGTACTGTCCGCCGCGCTTTACAATTCCTGAAAAGCAATTCCAAGACTTCTTCGATACTCTAGGAGGCAGATTCCTAGCTGCCGGCGATTATAACGCCAAACACACGCACTGGGGCTCTCGCCTTATTAATCCAAAAGGCAGGCAACTGTACAACACAATCATCAATTTCCGCAACAAGCTAAACTTTGTCTCTCCAAGACAACCCACCTACTGACCAACAGACCCTAGAAAATTGACTTCGCTATTACCAGGCACATAGAACATCCATTCAGACTGACTTCTCCGCGAACTAACTGGCACAAAAAATACATAAGTAGTCACATCCACACGAATCCAGAGCTGGAGTGTGAGGAGGATATAAAAGACTTTGTCTATATTTTCAATGAAATGGTTACCTCAGCAGCGGAATTATCAACCCCTATTGCTGGTAAAGTCTCAAAAAATATGAAAATTGTAACCAACAGTTATATTGAAAGACTGGTTACAAATAAACGCCGCCTTAGAAGAGAATGGCAGGCCTGCAGATCCCCGGCGTCGAAACAACGACTCAATGCAATAAGGAAACTAAGGGAGGTCCTTAGGCTGCAGCAGGAAAGTGAGCAACACAAATATATAGAAAAACTAACTCCTAATTGTTCCAATAAACGCTCTCTATGGGGAGCAAATAAATCCATAAAGACACCAGTAGAAGGTGAATCTCCAATTAGAGATAATCATGGTAACTGGGCACGCAGCGAAGGAGAGAAGGCCAATGCATTCGCTCGTCATCTAAGTTCGGTATTTCAACCAAATCCTCCTACTAATGGATTCCAAATCCCTTACCTTAATTGCATCTCTCAAGAAGGTATGACTCCTATCACTAGAACTGAGATCGAAATCAAAACCGTTATACAAACGCTGAATCCCAAAAAAGCCCCTGGCTACGATCACATAACCCCCAAAATGCTAACTGAACTTCCTAATTCTGCAATAACTTTTATTTACTAGCTTATTCCACGCTATCTTTCGAACTGGCCACTTTCCAACACCATGGAAGAAATCTTTAATAATAATGATTCCAAAACCAGGAAAGGATAAGACACTATCATCCTCCTACAGACCTATAAGCTTGCTTCCGTGCTTGTCGAAACTATTTGAAAAGCTGCTACTGTCAAAGCTTTCTCCATATCTCCGCGAAAGGAATACCATACCCTTCCACCAATTCGGTTTCGTGAAAATCACGGTACAATAGAACAAGTAAGTCGCATAACCAATGAAATAAGAAATGCATTTGAAACCCGAAAATACTGCTCCGCTATTTTTCTCGTTGTAGCTCAAGCTTTTGACAGAGTGTGGCACGAAGGTCTTATGTACAAAGTAAGATGCTTACTTCCAGAAAACTACCATCATATCTTAAAATCGTATCTCTCACATAGAATGTTCCGGGTAAAATATAAGGAATATATAACAACTGACTTCGAAATAAACGCGGGAGTTCCACAGGGAAGCGTAGTTGGTCCAATCCTGTACATTATATTCACGTCAGACTTACCAACAAATAGTAAGCTAGTCACATCAACATTTGCTGATGACACAGCAATACTAAGCACCGACAAGTGTCCCACAAAAGCGTCAACTGAACTAGGAGACCATTTAAAAGTAGTAGAAAAATGACTGTCGAATTGGCGCATAAAAGTTAATGAGCAAAAGAGTAAACATGTGACATTCACACTAAGGCCAAATACATGCCTAACTATAACACTAAATAATATCCCCTATTCCACAAGGATCCGATGTCACATACCTTGGGATTCATCTAGATCGGCGCCTAACCTGGCGAAAACACCTTGAGGCAAAGAGAACGCACATCAAGTAAAAGCCGCTTCCATACACTGTCTCATTAACCATAGAACTCCACTAAGCCTAGAAAAGAGAAAGCAAGGAAAACAAAGAAAACAATAGCATCATAAAACCTATTGGACATATGGTATCCAACTATGGGAAACGCATGTGTAACTAATATCGAACTCATACAGAGAGCGCAAACAAAAATACTAAGAACAATGACGGGTGCTCCTTGGTACATCCGAAATATAAATATCCACAGAGACCTGAACATTCCCTTGGTGAAGGACGTAATTCCACACATTAGAGCAAGATAACTGGAAAGCTACAAATCCATCAAAACCCATTAGCGAACGCACTGACGTACACAAGCAGCACATCCCGTCTACGTAGGAACGACCTACCATCCCTGTGATAAGGAGGATCAACACAACAACAGTACTCCCCCCAATGAAGGAGTAGATTATAACTAGATATAAGATTTGATACAATTATTGTTAGTCTCTAGAAGAGAATATCCAATAATAAAGAACTATATTAAAAAAAAAAAAAAATAGATGTACCGTTACCGAAATAACGAAAGCAACCTCTTTTCGAAGCATATTTCACATCACAAAAGTAAGAAGTGAAACTTCTTAGGGCACGTTGCTGTCAAGTCCGCGTCATACACTTTTCAGAATTTGTTTGATATTTAATTGTTTATTACAACAGAAACATTTGATTCCATAAAAACATTTCATAAACAAAATAAATGCAACATCGTTGATTTGCCTGTTTCAAAAAGTAAACGGCTTCACAAAGAGTAAAAAGAGTTTTATATGAATTAAAAATTACGATACTCGAAGGAATAAGAGAAAGGAAGGGAAGGGAAAGAGTAAAAGGAAGGAAGGATCATTGAGAAGGAGGATGGATGGTATAAGAAGGGCGACGGATGGAAATATACGAAGTAGGGAGGAGGCTATGAGTTATTACTCATATCTGAATAAGCCCCTCCATGTATATGTTGTGATTTTAACATGCGGATATTGGAATTTATAGTATGATCTTAAAGAATATAATTCATTATTTAATTAGTATATATGATTATAAACAGATTCATATGTGATATATCATATATATAGTATCTCACAAAAGTATTCTTCGCAACAATTATACGGATTTGAAGTAATTTAAAATTATCAAAGCTACATTTTTATTTTATTGCAGCAAGTACATGTTTAGAAAAGTCATACAAAAAAAATTTTAAATAGCATTGAAAATTAACGTGAACGTTTAGACACAGTGCGGACGTGTTTGATTTAGCTCCGTGTTTAAATCCGTAATTTAATACCAAGAATAATCGAATCATAGCGAACAATACGCTCGAATGTTTTTCAAATAAGCGGCAGGCTTTGCCTCTTGCTCTGTCTTGAAATCAAAAGTTCAAAAGTAAACAATAAACAAAATAAATATAAATATGAGTGTCGGACACTCTCCGAAAAAAGTGCACCGTCCTCTGCCAAACGCGGCGAATGCAAATCCGATTCCATCTCGGTCAGATGAAAGTGCCGCGCTATTAAGCGCATCGTTGCTAATTGCCGAGAGCGGTGCAGAAGCACAGCACACGGCATCAGTCTCTCCCGCGCTACTAGCTCGCCGCGAAGTGAGCAAAGCAAACGACGAGAGAGCTCTAACTGCCACTCCCGCTACACTAGCTACTGCATCAGGGAACAACAACAACAATGTGCAGAGAGAGCTTGCAGGCTCTCCAGCCACAGCTGCACGCAAGCTCTCTGCTTCGGTCTCTGTCTCGCACGCAGCTCCGCTACCAACGGCAAAGTGGAGCTCACAATGCTCCTCTCCTCTCCCCTCTGGTGCAACTGCATCAAGCAACCCAGTGGGGAATTTATCGAAAAACCTCACTACCCTAGCAGCATCGACGTTAACTGCGAAAACGGTCACCTCGGAAAAAGGTAAGTACAAATCTATTGTGCAAACAGGCATGGATCGCTACATCCAGGTAAAAAGGAAGTTGAGCCCGGAAAGGGGTAATAGTGGTAATATTCCAAAAAAGCCTCAAACCACTAATCCGCTTAGTAATAACCGTTTTTCTATTCTAAGCGACAGCGTCCAGTCCCATCCAGGAACAAGTATTACTGAGAACGTCCTTGGTGTTAAAAGCACTAAACCTCCACCAATCTACCTGCGCGAACGCAGCTCCAATGATTTGGTCAAAAGTCTAACAAGTCTCATAGGTCTCAATACCTTCCATATTCCATATCCATATAAGTAGCAAAATCCTGAACGACCATGGTAAAAACTACTACACATTCCAACTCAAAAGTAGTAAAGGGCTAGTTGTTGTACTCAAGGGCATAGAAGCCGATTTAGACACGAAAGAAATTGTGGAGGTACTACAAGCAAATGGCTTTAACGCCAAGATAGTAATAAACATCAAAAATAAAACCAAAATCCCACAACCAATGTTCAAGGTTGAACTATCTCCAGACCAGCTCAAACTGAAGAAAAATTAAACCCATCCCATCTATGGACTGCAATACCAGCTCCACCGCAGGATATCAGTTGAGGAGCCCCACAAACGGAATGGCCCAGTTCAATGCACTAATTGCCAAGAATATGGTCACACTAAGTCTTACTGCACCCTACGAACAGTATGTGTAGCTTGTGGCGAACTCCATCATTCTTCAACTTGCACCTCTAATCGAAAAGATACCTGAACGAAAAAATGCAGCAACTGTGGTGGTAATCACACTGCAAACTATCGAGGATGTCCAGTCTATAAAGACTTGAAAGAAAGACTAGGTCAACGAAAGGATTTCGCTCAAAGCAAGTCGAGAAATACAGCCCCACTTTACACCAATATTAAACCTAAAGCGCTCCACATACAATAACCCCACACATTTCTTACGCAAGTGCATTAAAATCAGGTTCAGCTCCTACTGATCAATTTACATCCCAAAAAGAGGGTGGGCTCGAAACAATGATCCTAGCACTGACACAATGCATGACACAATTCATGACCACCATGCAAAACATGATTCAAGACCTGGTCAAAACCCAAAACCAGGTACTACAAGTCCTCCTGACTAAGAAATGAATAGCATAAAAATTTGTCTATGGAATGCAAACGGTATCAACTAACACAAAGAAAAACTCAAACACTATATGTCTGAAAAGGACATTGATGTGATGCTCCTTGTCGAAACTCATCTTACAAACAAACATAACTTTGGAATACCAGGCTATAGGTTCTACAAAACAGATCATCCTGATGGCAAAGCACATGGAGGAACTGGGATCAGAACTCGTATGAAACACTACTCCCTAGAGCCATATGCAAAGAACTTCCTTCAAGCTACCTCCTTATGCTTGCAAAGCAGCAACAAAAACCTGACACTCTCCGCAGTGTACTGTCCGCCGCGCTTTACAATTCCTGAAAAGCAATTCCAAGACTTCTTCGATACTCTAGGAGGCAGATTCCTAGCTGCCGGCGATTATAACGCCAAACACACGCACTGGGGCTCTCGCCTTATTAATCCAAAAGGCAGGCAACTGTACAACACAATCATCAATTTCCGCAACAAGCTAAACTTTGTCTCTCCAAGACAACCCACCTACTGACCAACAGACCCTAGAAAATTGACTTCGCTATTACCAGGCACATAGAACATCCATTCAGACTGACTTCTCCGCGAACTAACTGGCACAAAAAATACATAAGCTGGAGTGTGAGGAGGATATAAAAGACTTTGTCTATATTTTCAATGAAATGGTTACCTCAGCAGCGGAATTATCAACCCCTATTGCTGGTAAAGTCTCAAAAAATATGAAAATTGTAACCAACAGTTATATAGAAGAGAATGGCAGGCCTGCAGATCCCCGGCGTCGAAACAACGACTCAATGCAATAAGGAAACTAAGGGAGGTCCTTAGGCTGCAGCAGGAAAGTGAGCAACACAAATATATAGAAAAACTAACTCCTAATTGTTCCAATAAACGCTCTCTATGGGGAGCAAATAAATCCATAAAGACACCAGTAGAAGGTGAATCTCCAATTAGAGATAATCATGGTAACTGGGCACGCAGCGAAGGAGAGAAGGCCAATGCATTCGCTCGTCATCTAAGTTCGGTATTTCAACCAAATCCTCCTACTAATGGATTCCAAATCCCTTACCTTAATTGCATCTCTCAAGAAGGTATGACTCCTATCACTAGAACTGAGATCGAAATCAAAACCGTTATACAAACGCTGAATCCCAAAAAAGCCCCTGGCTACGATCACATAACCCCCAAAATGCTAACTCAACTTCCTAATTCTGCAATAACTTTTATTACTAGCTTATTCCACGCTATCTTTCGAACTGGCCACTTTCCAACACCATGGAAGAAATCTTTAATAATAATGATTCCAAAACCAGGAAAGGATAAGACACTATCATCCTCCTACAGACCTATAAGCTTGCTTCCGTGCTTGTCGAAACTATTTGAAAAGCTGCTACTGTCAAAGCTTTCTCCATATCTCCGCGAAAGGAATACCATACCCTTCCACCAATTCGGTTTTCGTGAAAATCACGGTACAATAGAACAAGTAAATCGCATAACCAATGAAATAAGAAATGCATTTGAAACCCGAAAATACTGCTCCGCTATTTTTCTCGATGTAGCTCAAGCTTTTGATAGAGTGTGGCACGAAGGTCTTATGTACAAAGTAAGATGCTTACTTCCAGAAAACTACCATCATATCTTAAAATCGTATCTCTCACATAGAATGTTCCGGGTAAAATATAAGAAATATATAACAACTGACTTCGAAATAAACGCGGGAGTTCCACAGGGAAGCGTAGTTGGTCCAATCCTGTACATTATATTCACGTCAGACTTACCAACAAATAGTAAGCTAGTCACATCAACATTTGCTGATGACACAGCAATACTAAGCACCGACAAGTGTCCCACAAAAGCGTCAACTGAACTAGGAGACCATTTAAAAGTAGTAGAAAAATGGCTGTCGAATTGGCGCATAAAAGTTAATGAGCAAAAGAGTAAACATGTGACATTCACACTAAAGCCAAATACATGCCCAACTATAACACTAAATAATATCCCTATTCCACAAGGATCCGATGTCACATACCTTGGGATTCATTTAGATCGGCGCCTAACCTAGCGAAAACACCTTGAGGCAAAGAGAACGCACATCAAGTTAAAAGCCGCTTCCATACACTGTCTCATTAACCATAGATCTCCACTAAGCCTAGAAAAGAAGAAAACAAGGAAAACAAAGAAAACATTAGCATCATAAAACCTATTTGGACATATGGTATCCAACTATGGGGAAACGCATGTTGAACTAATATCGAACTCATACAGAGAGCGCAAACAAAAATACTAAGAACAATGACGGGTGATCCTTGGTACATCCGAAATATAAATATCCACAGAGACCTGAACATTCCCTTGGTGAAGGACGTAATTCCACACATTAGAGCAAGATAACTGGAAAAGCTACAAATCCATCCAAACCCATTAGCGAACGCACTGACGTACGCAAGCAGCACATCCTGTCTACGTAGGAACGACCTACCATCCCTGTGATAAGGAGGATCACACAACAACAGTACTCCCCCCAATGAAGGAGTAGATTATAACTAGATATAAGATTTGATACAATTATTGTTAGTCTCTAGAAGAGAAGATCCAATAAATAAAGAACTATATTAAAAAAAAAAAAAAAATAGATGTACCGTTACCGAAATAACGAAAGCAACCTCTTTTTCGAAGCATATTTCACATCACAAAAGTAAGAAGTGAAACTTCTTAGGGCACGTTGCTGTCAAGTCCGCGTCATACACTTTTCAGAATTTGTTTGATATTTAATTGTTTATTACAACAGAAACATTTGATTCCATAAAAACATTTCATAAACAAAATAAATGCAACATCGTTGATTTGCCTGTTTCAAAAAGTAAACGGCTTCACAAAGAGTAAAAAGAGTTTATATGAATTAAAAATTACGATACTCGAAGGAATAAGAGAAAGGAAGGGAAGGGAAAGAGTAAAAGGAAGGAAGGATCATTGAGAAGGAGGATGGATGGTATAAGAAGGGCGACGGATGGAAATATACGAAGTAGGGAGGAGGCTATGAGTTATTACTCATATCTGAATAAGCCCCTCCATGTATATGTTGTGATTTTAACATGCGGATATTGGAATTTATAGTATGATCTTAAAGAATATAATTCATTATTTAATTAGTATATATGATTATAAACAGATTCATATGTGATATATCATATATAGTATCTCACAAAAGTATTCTTCGCAACAATTATACGGATTTGAAGTAATTTAAAATTATCAAAGCTACATTTTTATTTTATTGCAGCAAGTACATGTTTAGAAAAGTCATACAAAAAAAATTTTAAAATAGCATTGAAAATTAACGTGAACGTTTAGACACAGTGCGGACGTGTTTGATTTAGCTCCGTGTTTAAATCCGTAATTTAATACCAAGAATAATCGAATCATAGCGAACAATACGCTCGAATGTTTTTCAAATAAGCGGCAGGCTTTGCCTCTTGCTCTGTCTTGAAATCAAAAGTTCAAAAGTAAACAATAAACAAAATAAATATAAATATGAGTGTCGGACACTCTCCGAAAAAAGTGCACCGTCCTCTGCCAAACGCGGCGAATGCAAATCCGATTCCATCTCGGTCAGATGAAAGTGCCGCGCTATTAAGCGCATCGTTGCTAATTGCCGAGAGCGGTGCAGAAGCACAGCACACGGCATCAGTCTCTCCCGCGCTACTAGCTCGCCGCGAAGTGAGCAAAGCAAACGACGAGAGAGCTCTAACTGCCACTCCCGCTACACTAGCTACTGCATCAGGGAACAACAACAACAATGTGCAGAGAGAGCTTGCAGGCTCTCCAGCCACAGCTGCACGCAAGCTCTCTGCTTCGGTCTCTGTCTCGCACGCAGCTCCGCTACCAACGGCAAAGTGGAGCTCACAATGCTCCTCTCCTCTCCCCTCTGGTGCAACTGCATCAAGCAACCCAGTGGGGAATTTATCGAAAAACCTCACTACCCTAGCAGCATCGACGTCAACTGCGAAAACGGTCACCTCGGAAAAAGGTAAGTACAAATCTATTGTGCAAACAGGCATGGATCGCTACATCCAGGTAAAAAGGAAGTTGAGCCCGGAAAGGGGTAATAGTGGTAATATTCCAAAAAAGCCTCAAACCACTAATCCGCTTAGTAATAACCGTTTTTCTATTCTAAGCGACAGCGTCCAGTCCCATCCAGGAACAAGTATTACTGAGAACGTCCTTGGTGTTAAAAGCACTAAACCTCCACCAATCTACCTGCGCGAACGCAGCTCCAATGATTTGGTCAAAAGTCTAACAAGTCTCATAGGTCTCAATACCTTCCATATTCCATATCCATATAAGTAGCAAAATCCTGAACGACCATGGTAAAAACTACTACACATTCCAACTCAAAAGTAGTAAAGGGCTAGTTGTTGTACTCAAGGGCATAGAAGCCGATTTAGACACGAAAGAAATTGTGGAGGTACTACAAGCAAATGGCTTTAACGCCAAGATAGTAATAAACATCAAAAATAAAACCAAAATCCCACAACCAATGTTCAAGGTTGAACTATCTCCAGACCAGCTCAAACTGAAGAAAAATTAAACCCATCCCATCTATGGACTGCAATACCAGCTCCACCGCAGGATATCAGTTGAGGAGCCCCACAAACGGAATGGCCCAGTTCAATGCACTAATTGCCAAGAATATGGTCACACTAAGTCTTACTGCACCCTACGAACAGTATGTGTAGCTTGTGGCGAACTCCATCATTCTTCAACTTGCACCTCTAATCGAAAAGATACCTGAACGAAAAAATGCAGCAACTGTGGTGGTAATCACACTGCAAACTATCGAGGATGTCCAGTCTATAAAGACTTGAAAGAAAGACTAGGTCAACGAAAGGATTTCGCTCAAAGCAAGTCGAGAAATACAGCCCCACTTTACACCAATATTAAACTTAAAGCGCTCCACATACAATAACCCCACACATGTCTTACGCAAGTGCATTAAAATCAGGTTCAGCTCCTACTGATCAATTTACATCCCAAAAAGAGGGTGGGCTCGAAACAATGATCCTAGCACTGACACAATGCATGACACAATTCATGACCACCATGCAAAACATGATTCAAGACCTGGTCAAAACCCAAAACCAGGTACTACAAGTCCTCCTGACTAAGAAATGAATAGCATAAAAATTTGTCTATGGAATGCAAACGGTATCAACTAACACAAAGAAAAAATCAAACACTATATGTCTGAAAAGGACATTGATGTGATGCTCCTTGTCGAAACTCATCTTACAAACAAACATAACTTTGGAATACCAGGCTATAGGTTCTACAAAACAGATCATCCTGATGGCAAAGCACATGGAGGAACTGGGATCCTCATCAGAACTCGTATGAAACACTACTCCCTAGAGCCATATGCAAATAACTTCCTTCAAGCTACCTCCTTATGCTTGCAAAGCAGCAACAAAAACCTGACACTCTCCGCAGTGTACTGTCCGCCGCGCTTTACAATTCCTGAAAAGCAATTCCAAGACTTCTTCGATACTCTAGGAGGCAGATTCCTAGCTGCCGGCGATTATAACGCCAAACACACGCACTGGGGCTCTCGCCTTATTAATCCAAAAGGCAGGCAACTGTACAACACAATCATCAATTTCCGCAACAAGCTAAACTTTGTCTCTCCAAGACAACCCACCTACTGACCAACAGACCCTAGAAAATTGACTTCGCTATTACCAGGCACATAGAACATCCATTCAGACTGACTTCTCCGCGAACAAACTGGCACAAAAAATACATAAGTAGTCACATCCACACGAATCCAGAGCTGGAGTGTGAGGAGGATATAAAAGACTTTGTCTATATTTTCAATGAAATGGTTACCTCAGCAGCGGAATTATCAACCCCTATTGCTGGTAAAGTCTCAAAAAATATGAAAATTATAACCAACAGTTATATTGAAAGACTGGTTACAAATAAACGCCGCCTTAGAAGAGAATGGCAGGCCTGCAGATCCCCGGCGTCGAAACAACGACTCAATGCAATAAGGAAACTAAGTGAGGTCCTTAGGCTGCAGCAGGAAAGTGAGCAACACAAATATATAGAAAAACTAACTCCTAATTGTTCCAATAAACGCTCTCTATGGGGAGCATATAAATCCATAAAGACACCAGTAGAAGGTGAATCTCCAATTAGAGATAATCATGGTAACTGGGCACGCAGCGAAGGAGAGAAGGCCAATGCATTCGCTCGTCATCTAAGTTCAGTATTTCAACCAAATCCTCCTACTAATGGATTCCAAATCCCTTACCTTAATTGCATCTCTCAAGAAGGTATGACTCCTATCACTAGAACTGAGATCGAAATCAAAACCGTTATACAAACGCTGAATCCCAAAAAAGCCCCTGGCTACGATCACATAACCCCCAAAATGCTAACTGAACTTCCTAATTCTGCAATAACTTTTATTACTAGCTTATTCCACGCTATCTTTCGAACTGGCCACTTTCCAACACCATGGAAGAAATCTTTAATAATAATGATTCCAAAACCAGGAAAGGATAAGACACTATCATCCTCCTACAGACCTATAAGCTTGCTTCCGTGCTTGTCGAAACTATTTGAAAAGCTGCTACTGTCAAAGCTTTCTCCATATCTCCGCGAAAGGAATACCATACCCTTCCACCAATTCGGTTTTCGTGAAAATCACGGTACAATAGAACAAGTAAATCGCATAACCAATGAAATAAGAAATGCATTTGAAACCCGAAAATACTGCTCCGCTATTTTTCTCGATGTAGCTCAAGCTTTTGACAGAGTGTGGCACGAAGGTCTTATGTACAAAGTAAGATGCTTACTTCCAGAAAACTACCATCATATCTTAAAATCGTATCTCTCACATAGAATGTTCCGGGTAAAATATAAGGAATATATAACAACTGACTTCGAAATAAACGCGGGAGTTCCACAGGGAAGCGTAGTTGGTCCAATCCTGTACATTATATTCACGTCAGACTTACCAACAAATAGTAAGCTAGTCACATCAACATTTGCTGATGACACAGCAATACTAAGCACCGACAAGTGTCCCACAAAAGCGTCAACTGAACTGAACTAGCTACTATGTGTAGCTTGTGGCGAACTCCATCATTCTTCAACTTGCACCTCTAATCGAAAAGATACCTGAACGAAAAAATGCAGCAACTGTGGTGGTAATCACACTGCAAACTATCGAGGATGTCCAGTCTATAAAGACTTGAAAGAAAGACTAGGTCAACGAAAGGATTTCGCTCAAAGCAAGTCGAGAAATACAGCCCCACTTTACACCAATATTAAACTTAAAGCGCTCCACATACAATAACCCCACACATGTCTTACGCAAGTGCATTAAAATCAGGTTCAGCTCCTACTGATCAATTTACATCCCAAAAAGAGGGTGGGCTCGAAACAATGATCCTAGCACTGACACAATGCATGACACAATTCATGACCACCATGCAAAACATGATTCAAGACCTGGTCAAAACCCAAAACCAGGTACTACAAGTCCTCCTGACTAAGAAATGAATAGCATAAAAATTTGTCTATGGAATGCAAACGGTATCAACTAACACAAAGAAAAAATCAAACACTATATGTCTGAAAAGGACATTGATGTGATGCTCCTTGTCGAAACTCATCTTACAAACAAACATAACTTTGGAATACCAGGCTATAGGTTCTACAAAACAGATCATCCTGATGGCAAAGCACATGGAGGAACTGGGATCCTCATCAGAACTCGTATGAAACACTACTCCCTAGAGCCATATGCAAATAACTTCCTTCAAGCTACCTCCTTATGCTTGCAAAGCAGCAACAAAAACCTGACACTCTCCGCAGTGTACTGTCCGCCGCGCTTTACAATTCCTGAAAAGCAATTCCAAGACTTCTTCGATACTCTAGGAGGCAGATTCCTAGCTGCCGGCGATTATAACGCCAAACACACGCACTGGGGGCTCTCGCCTTATTAATCCAAAAGGCAGGCAACTGTACAACACAATCATCAATTTCCGCAACAAGCTAAACTTTGTCTCTCCAAGACAACCCACCTACTGACCAACAGACCCTAGAAAATTGACTTCGCTATTACCAGGCACATAGAACATCCATTCAGACTGACTTCTCCGCGAACAAACTGGCACAAAAAATACATAAGTAGTCACATCCACACGAATCCAGAGCTGGAGTGTGAGGAGGATATAAAAGACTTTGTCTATATTTTCAATGAAATGGTTACCTCAGCAGCGGAATTATCACCCCTATTGCTGGTAAAGTCTCAAAAAATATGAAAATTATAACCAACAGTTATATTGAAAGACTGGTTACAAATAAACGCCGCCTTAGAAGAGAATGGCAGGCCTGCAGATCCCCGGCGTCGAAACAACGACTCAATGCAATAAGGAAACTAAGTGAGGTCCTTAGGCTGCAAGCAGGAAAGTGAGCAACACAAATATATAGAAAAACTAACTCCTAATTGTTCCAATAAACGCTCTCTATGGGGAGCATATAAATCCATAAAGACACCAGTAGAAGGTGAATCTCCAATTAGAGATAATCATGGTAACTGGGCACGCAGCGAAGGAGAGAAGGCCAATGCATTCGCTCGTCATCTAAGTTCAGTATTTCAACCAAATCCTCCTACTAATGGATTCCAAATCCCTTACCTTAATTGCATCTCTCAAGAAGGTATGACTCCTATCACTAGAACTGAGATCGAAATCAAAACCGTATACAAACGCTGAATCCCAAAAAGCCCCTGGCTACGATCACATAACCCCCAAAATGCTAACTGAACTTCCTAATTCTGCAATAACTTTTATTACTAGCTTATTCCACGCTATCTTTCGAACTGGCCACTTTCCAACACCATGGAAGAAATCTTTAATAATAATGATTCCAAAACCAGGAAAGGATAAGACACTATCATCCTCCTACAGACCTATAAGCTTGCTTCCGTGCTTGTCGAAACTATTTGAAAAGCTGCTACTGTCAAAGCTTTCTCCATATCTCCGCGAAAGGAATACCATACCCTTCCACCAATTCGGTTTTCGTGAAAATCACGGTACAATAGAACAAGTAAATCGCATAACCAATGAAATAAGAAATGCATTTGAAACCCGAAAATACTGCTCCGCTATTTTTCTCGATGTAGCTCAAGCTTTTGACAGAGTGTGGCACGAAGGTCTTATGTACAAAGTAAGATGCTTACTTCCAGAAAACTACCATCATATCTTAAAATCGTATCTCTCACATAGAATGTTCCGGGTAAAATTAAGGAATATATAACAACTGACTTCGAAATAAACGCGGGAGTTCCACAGGGAAGCGTAGTTGGTCCAATCCTGTACATTATATTCACGTCAGACTTACCAACAAATAGTAAGCTAGTCACATCAACATTTGCTGATGACACAGCAATACTAAGCACCGACAAGTGTCCCACAAAAGCGTCAACTGAACTGAACTAGCTACTATGTGTAGCTTGTGGCGGAACTCCATCATTCTTCAACTTGCACCTCTAATCGAAAAGATACCTGAACGAAAAAATGCAGCAACTGTGGTGGTAATCACACTGCAAACTATCGAGGATGTCCAGTCTATAAAGACTTGAAAGAAAGACTAGGTCAACGAAAGGATTTCGCTCAAAGCAAGTCGAGAAATACAGCCCCACTTTACACCAATATTAAACCTAAAGCGCTCCACATACAATAACCCCACACATGTCTTACGCAAGTGCATTAAAATCAGGTTCAGCTCCTACTGATCAATTACATCCCAAAAGAGGGTGGGCTCGAAACAATGATCCTAGCACTGACACAATGCATGACATAATTCATGACCACCCATGCAAAACATGAATTCAAGACCTGTCAAAAACCCAAAACCAGGTACTACAAGTCCTCCTGACTAAGAAATGAATAGCATAAAAATTTGTCTATGGAATGCAAACGGTATCAACTAACACAAAGAAAAACTCAAACACTATATGTCTGAAAAGGACGTTTATGTGATGCTCCTTGTCGAAACTCATCTTACAAACAAACATAACTTTGGAATACCAGGCTATAGGTTCTACAAACAGATCATCCTGATGGCAAAGCACATGGAGGAACTGGGATCCTCATCAGAACTCGTATGAAAACACTACTCCCTAGAGCCATATGCAAAGAACTTCCTTCAAGCTACCTCCTTATGCTTGCAAAGCAGCACAAAAACCTGACACTCTCCGCAGTGTACTTGTCCGCCGCGCTTACAATTCCTGAAAAGCAATTCCAAGACTTCTTCGATACTCTAGGAGGCAGATTCCTAGCTGCCGGCGATTATAACGCCAAACACACGCACTGGGGCTCTCGCCTTATTAATCCAAAAGGCAGGCAACTGTACAACACAATCATCAATTTCCGCAACAAGCTAAACTTTGTCTCTCCAAGACAACCCACCTACTGACCAACAGACCCTAGAAAATTGACTTCGCTATTACCAGGCACATAGAACATCCATTCAGACTGACTTCTCCGCGAACTAACTGGCACAAAAAATACATAAGTAGTCACATCCACACGAATCCAGAGCTGGAGTGTGAGGAGGATATAAAAGACTTTGTCTATATTTTCAATGAAATGGTTACCTCAGCAGCGGAATTATCAACCCTATTGCTGGTAAAGTCTCAAAAAATATGAAAATTATAACCAACAGTTATATTGAAGACTGGTTACAAATAAACGGCCGCCTTAGAAGAGAATGGCAGGCCTGCAGATCCCCGGCGTCGAAACAACGACTCAATGCATTAAGGAAACTAAGGGAGGTCCTTAGGCTGCAGCAGGAAAGTGAGCAACACAAATATATAGAAAAACTAACTCCTAATTGTTCCAATAAACGCTCTCTATGGGGAGCAATAAATCCATAAAGACACCAGTAGAAGGTGAATCTCCAATTAGAGATAATCATGGTAACTGGGTACGCAGCGAAGGAGAGAAGGCCAATGCATTCGCTCGTCATCTAAGTTCAGTATTCAACCAAATCCTCCTACTAATGGATTCCAAATCCCTTACCTTAATTGCATCTCTCAAGAAGGTATGACTCCTATCACTAGAACTGAGATCGAAATCAAAACCGTTATACAAACGCTGAATCCCAAAAAAGCCCCTGGCTACGATCACATAACCCCCCAAATCCTAACTGAACTTCCTAATTCTGCAATAACTTTTATTACTAGCTTATTCCACGCTATCTTTCGAACTGGCCACTTTCCAACACCATGGAAGAAATCTTTAATAATAATGATTCCAAAACCAGGAAAGGATAAGACACTATCATCCTCCTACAGACCTATAAGCTTGCTTCCGTGCTTGTCGAAACTATTGAAAAGCTGCTACTGTCAAAGCTTTCTCCATATCTCCGCGAAAGGAATACCATACCCTTCCACCAATTCGGTTTTCGTGAAAATCACGGTAGCAATAGAACAAGTAAATCGCATAACCAATGAAATAAGAAATGCATTTGAAACCCGAACATACTGCTCCGCTATTTTTCTCGATGTAGCTCAAGCTTTTGACAGAGTGTGGCACGAAGGTCTTATGTACAAAGTAAGATGCTTACTTCCAGAAAACTACCATCATATCTTAAAATCGTATCTCTCACATAGAATGTTCCGGGTAAAATATAAGGAATATATAACAACTGACTTCGAAATAAACGCGGGAGTTCCACAGGGAAGCGTAGTTGGTCCAATCCTGTACATTATATTCACGTCAGACTTACCAACAAATAGTAAGCTAGTCACATCAACATTTGCTGATGACACAGCAATACTAAGCACCGACAAGTGTCCCACAAAAGCGTCAACTGAACTAGGAGACCATTTAAAAGTAGTAGAAAAATGGCTGTCGAATTGGCGCATAAAAGTTAATGAGCAAAAGAGTAAACATGTGACATTCACACTAAGGCCAAATACATGCCCAACTATAACACTAAATAATATCCCTATTCCACAAGGATCCGATGTCACATACCTTGGGATTCATCTAGATCGCGCCTAACCTGGCGAAAACACCTTGAGGCAAAGAGAACGCACATCAAGTTAAAAGCCGCTTCCATACACTGTCTCATTAACCATAGATCTCCACTAAGCCTAGAAAGAAGAAAACAAGGAAAACAAAGAAAACAATAGCATCATAAAACCTATTTGGACATATGGTATCCAACTATGGGGAAACGCATGTGTAACTAATATCGAACTCATACAGAGAGCGCAAACAAAAATACTAAGAACAATGACGGGTGCTCCTTGGTACATCCGAAATATAAATATCCACAGAGACCTGAACATTCCCTTGGTGAAGGACGTAATTCCACACATTAGAGCAAGATAACTGGAAAAGCTACAAATCCATCCAAACCCATTAGCGAACGCACTGACGTACACAAGCAGCACATCCCGTCTACGTAGGAACGACCTACCATCCCTGTGATAAGGAGGATCACACAACAACAGTACTCCCCCCAATGAAGGAGTAGATTATAACTAGATATAAGATTTGATACAATTATTGTTAGTCTCTAGAAGAGAAGATCCAATAAATAAAGAACTATTTAAAAAAAAAAAATAGATGTACCGTTACCGAAATAACGAAAGCAACCTCTTTTTCGAAGCATATTTCACATCACAAAAGTAAGAAGTGAAACTTCTTAGGGCACGTTGCTGTCAAGTCCGCGTCATACACTTTTCAGAATTTGTTGATATTTCATAAAAACATTTCATAAACAAATAAATGCAACATCGTTGATTTGCCTGTTTCAAAAAGTAAACGGCTTCACAAAGAGTAAAAAGAGTTATATGAATTAAAATTACGATACTCGAAGGAATAAGAGAAAGGAAGGGAAGGGAAAGAGTAAAAGGAAGGAAGGATCATTGAGAAGGAGGATGGATGGTATAAGAAGGCGACGGATGGAAATATACGAAGTAGGGAGGAGGCTATGAGTTATTACTCATATCTGAATAAGCCCCTCCATGTATATGTTGTGATTTTAACAGCGGATATTGGAATTTATGTATGATCTTAAAGAATATATTCATTATTTAATTAGTATATATGATTATAAACAGATCATATGTGATATATCATATATATAGTATCTCACAAAAATTCTTCGCAACAATTATACGGATTTGAAGTAATTTAAAATATCAAAGCTACATTTTTATTTTATTGCAGCAAGTACATGTTTAGAAAAGTCATACAAAAAAATTTTAAATAGCATTGAAAATTAACGTGAACGTTTAGACACAGTGCGGACGTGTTTGATTTAGCTCCGTGTTTAAATCCGTAATTTAATACCGAATCATATCGAACCATACGCTCGAATGTTTTTTCAAATAAGCGGCAGGCTTTGCCTCTTGCTCTGTCTTGAAATCAAAGTTCAAAAGTACAATAAACAAAATAAATAAAATATGAGTTCGCGAAAAAGCGCACCGTCCTCTGCCAAGCGGCGAATGCAAAATCCGATCCATCTCTCACGTGCGCTACGCATCGTTGCTAATTGCCGAGCGTGCACAGCACGCATCCCTGCGCGCGTGCTCGCACGCGGAACATCGCACACGAGAGAGCTCTAACTGCCACTCCCGCTACACTAGCTACTGCATCAGGGAACAACAACAACAATGTGCAGAGAGAGCTTGCAGGCTCTCCAGCCACAGCTGCACGCAAGCTCTCTGCTTCGGTCTCTGTCTCGCACGCAGCTCCGCTACCAACGGCAAAGTGGAGCTCACAATGCTCCTCTCCTCTCCCCTCTGGTGCAACTGCATCAAGCAACCCAGTGGGGAATTTATCGAAAAACCTCACTACCCTAGCAGCATCGACGTCAACTGCGAAAACGGTCACCTCGGAAAAAGGTAAGTACAAATCTATTGTGCAAACAGGATGGATCGCTACATCCAGGTAAAAAGGAAGTTGAGCCCGGAAAGGGGTAATAGTGGTAATATCCAAAAAAGCCTCAAACCACTAATCCGCTTAGTAATAACCGTTTTTCTATTCTAAGCGACAGCGTCCAGTCCCATCCAGGAACAAGTATTACTGAGAACGTCCTTGGTGTTAAAAGCACTAAACCTCCACCAATCTACCTGCGCGAACGCAGCTCCAATGATTTGGTCAAAAGTCTAACAAGTCTCATAGGTCTCAATACCTTCCATATTCCATATCCATATAAGTAGCAAAATCCTGAACGACCATGGTAAAAACTACTACACATTCCAACTCAAAAGTAGTAAAGGGCTAGTTGTTGTACTCAAGGGCATAGAAGCCGATTAGACACGAAAGAAATTGTGGAGGTACTACAAGCAAATGGCTTTAACGCCAAGATAGTAATAAACATCAAAAATAAAACCAAAATCCCACAACCAATGTTCAAGGTTGAACTATCTCCAGACCAGCTCAAACTGAAGAAAAATTAAACCCATCCCATCTATGGACTGCAATACCAGCTCCACCGCAGGATATCAGTTGAGGAGCCCCACAAACGGAATGGCCCAGTGCAATGCACTAATAGCCAAGAATATGGTCACACTAAGTCTTACTGCACCCTACGAACAGTATGTGTAGCTTGTGGCGAACTCCATCATTCTTCAACTTGCACCTCTAATCGAAAAGATACCTGAACGAAAAAATGCAGCAACTGTGGTGGTAATCACACTGCAAACTATCGAGGATGTCCAGTCTATAAAGACTTGAAAGAAAGACTAGGTCAACGAAAGGATTTCGCTCAAAGCAAGTCGAGAAATACAGCCCCACTTTACACCAATATTAAACCTAAAGCGCTCCACATACAATAACCCCACACATTTCTTACGCAAGTGCATTAAAATCAGGTTCAGCTCCTACTGATCAATTTACATCCCAAAAAGAGGGTGGGCTCGAAACAATGATCCTAGCACTGACACAATGCATGACACAATTCATGACCACCATGCAAAACATGATTCAAGACCTGGTCAAAACCCAAAACCAGGTACTACAAGTCCTCCTGACTAAGAAATGAATAGCATAAAAATTTGTCTATGGAATGCAAACGGTATCAACTAACACAAAGAAAAACTCAAACACTATATGTCTGAAAAGGACATTGATGTGATGCTCCTTGTCGAAACTCATCTTACAAACAAACATAACTTTGGAATACCAGGCTATAGGTTCTACAAAACAGATCATCCTGATGGCAAAGCACATGGAGGAACTGGGATCCTCATCAGAACTCGTATGAAACACTACTCCCTAGAGCCATATGCAAAGAACTTCCTTCAAGCTACCTCCTTATGCTTGCAAAGCAGCAAAAACCTGACACTCTCCGCAGTGTACTGTCCGCCGCGCTTTACAATTCCTGAAAAGCAATTCCAAGACTTCTTCGATACTCTAGGAGGCAGATTCCTAGCTGCCGGCGATTATAACGCCAAACACACGCACTGGGGCTCTCGCCTTATTAATCCAAAAGGCAGGCAACTGTACAACACAATCATCAATTTCCGCAACAAGCTAAACTTTGTCTCTCCAAGACAACCCACCTACTGACCAACAGACCCTAGAAAATTGACTTCGCTATTACCAGGCACATAGAACATCCATTCAGACTGACTTCTCCGCGAACTAACTGGCACAAAAAATACATAAGTAGTCACATCCACACGAATCCAGAGCTGGAGTGTGAGGAGGATATAAAAGACTTTGTCTATATTTTCAATGAAATGGTTACCTCAGCAGCGGAATTATCAACCCCTATTGCTGGTAAAGTCTCAAAAAATATGAAAATTGTAACCAACAGTTATATTGAAAGACTGGTTACAAATAAACGCCGCCTTAGAAGAGAATGGCAGGCCTGCAGATCCCCGGCGTCGAAACAACGACTCAATGCAATAAGGAAACTAAGGGAGGTCCTTAGGCTGCAGCAGGAAAGTGAGCAACACAAATATATAGAAAAACTAACTCCTAATTGTTCCAATAAACGCTCTCTATGGGGAGCAAATAAATCCATAAAGACACCAGTAGAAGGTGAATCTCCAATTAGAGATAATCATGGTAACTGGGCACGCAGCGAAGGAGAGAAGGCCAATGCATTCGCTCGTCATCTAAGTTCGGTATTTCAACCAAATCCTCCTACTAATGGATTCCAAATCCCTTACCTTAATTGCATCTCTCAAGAAGGTATGACTCCTATCACTAGAACTGAGATCGAAATCAAAACCGTTATACAAACGCTGAATCCCAAAAAAGCCCCTGGCTACGATCACATAACCCCCAAAATGCTAACTGAACTTCCTAATTCTGCAATAACTTTTATTACTAGCTTATTCCACGCTATCTTTCGAACTGGCCACTTTCCAACACCATGGAAGAAATCTTTAATAATAATGATTCCAAAACCAGGAAAGGATAAGACACTATCATCCTCCTACAGACCTATAAGCTTGCTTCCGTGCTTGTCGAAACTATTTGAAAAGCTGCTACTGTCAAAGCTTTCTCCATATCTCCGCGAAAGGAATACCATACCCTTCCACCAATTCGGTTTTCGTGAAAATCACGGTACAATAGAACAAGTAAATCGCATAACCAATGAAATAAGAAATGCATTTGAAACCCGAAAATACTGCTCCGCTATTTTTCTCGATGTAGCTCAAGCTTTTGACAGAGTGTGGCACGAAGGTCTTATGTACAAAGTAAGATGCTTACTTCCAGAAAACTACCATCATATCTTAAAATCGTATCTCTCACATAGAATGTTCCGGGTAAAATATAAGGAATATATAACAACTGACTTCGAAATAAACGCGGGAGTTCCACAGGGAAGCGTAGTTGGTCCAATCCTGTACATTATATTCACGTCAGACTTACCAACAAATAGTAAGCTAGTCACATCAACATTTGCTGATGACACAGCAATACTAAGCACCGACAAGTGTCCCACAAAAGCGTCAACTGAACTAGGAGACCATTTAAAAGTAGTAGAAAAATGGCTGTCGAATTGGCGCATAAAAGTTAATGAGCAAAAGAGTAAACATGTGACATTCACACTAAGGCCAAATACATGCCCAACTATAACACTAAATAATATCCCTATTCCACAAGGATCCGATGTCACATACCTTGGGATTCATCTAGATCGGCGCCTAACCTGGCGAAAACACCTTGAGGCAAAGAGAACGCACATCAAGTTAAAAGCCGCTTCCATACACTGTCTCATTAACCATAGATCTCCACTAAGCCTAGAAAAGAAGAAACAAGGAAAACAAAGAAAACAATAGCATCATAAAACCTATTTGGACATATGGTATCCAACTATGGGGAAACGCATGTGTAACTAATATCGAACTCATACAGAGAGCGCAAACAAAAATACTAAGAACAATGACGGGTGCTCCTTGGTACATCCGAAATATAAATATCCACAGAGACCTGAACATTCCCTTGGTGAAGGACGTAATTCCACACATTAGAGCAAGATAACTGGAAAAGCTACAAATCCATCCAAACCCATTAGCGAACGCACTGACGTACACAAGCAGCACATCCCGTCTACGTAGGAACGACCTACCATCCCTGTGATAAGGAGGATCACACAACAACAGTACTCCCCCCAATGAAGGAGTAGATTATAACTAGATATAAGATTTGATACAATTATTGTTAGTCTCTAGAAGAGAATCCAATAAATAAAGAACTATATTAAAAAAAAAAATAGATGTACCGTTACCGAAATAACGAAAGCAACCTCTTTTTCGAAGCATATTTCACATCACAAAAGTAAGAAGTGAAACTTCTTAGGGCACGTTGCTGTCAAGTCCGCGTCATACACTTTTCAGAATTTGTTTGATATTTAATTGTTTATTACAACAGAAACATTTGATTCCATAAAAACATTTCATAAACAAAATAAATGCAACATCGTTGATTTGCCTGTTTCAAAAAGTAAACGGCTTCACAAAGAGTAAAAAGAGTTTTATGAATTAAAAATTACGATACTCGAAGGAATAAGAGAAAGGAAGGGAAGGGAAAGAGTAAAAGGAAGGAAGGATCATTGAGAAGGAGGATGGATGGTATAAGAAGGGCGACGGATGGAAATATACGAAGTAGGGAGGAGGCTATGAGTTATTACTCATATCTGAATAAGCCCCTCCATGTATATGTTGTGATTTTAACATGCGGATATTGGAATTTATAGTATGATCTTAAAGAATATAATTCATTATTTAATTAGTATATATGATTATAAACAGATTCATATGTGATATATCATATATATAGTATCTCACAAAAGTATTCTTCGCAACAATTATACGGATTTGAAGTAATTTAAAATTATCAAAGCTACATTTTTATTTTATTGCAGCAAGTACATGTTTAGAAAAGTCATACAAAAAAATTTTAAAATAGCATTGAAAATTAACGTGAACGTTTAGACACAGTGCGGACGTGTTTGATTTAGCTCCGTGTTTAAATCCGTAATTTAATACCAAGAATAATCGAATCATAGCGAACAATACGCTCGAATGTTTTTCAAATAAGCGGCAGGCTTTGCCTCTTGCTCTGTCTTGAAATCAAAAGTTCAAAAGTAAACAATAAACAAAATAAATATAAATATGAGTGTCGGACACTCTCCGAAAAAAGTGCACCGTCCTCTGCCAAACGCGGCGAATGCAAATCCGATTCCATCTCGGTCAGATGAAAGTGCCGCGCTATTAAGCGCATCGTTGCTAATTGCCGAGAGCGGTGCAGAAGCACAGCACACGGCATCAGTCTCTCCCGCGCTACTAGCTC
This sequence comes from Coelopa frigida, assembly GCA_017309665.1. NCBI lineage: Eukaryota > Metazoa > Arthropoda > Insecta > Diptera > Coelopidae > Coelopa > Coelopa frigida. The sequence goes on from JAFDUT010000321.1 coordinate 26,141, forward strand.
GCCGCGAAGTGAGCAAAGCAAACGACGAGAGAGCTCTAACTGCCACTCCCGCTACACTAGCTACTGCATCAGGGAACAACAACAACAATGTGCAGAGAGAGCTTGCAGGCTCTCCAGCCACAGCTGCACGCAAGCTCTCTGCTTCGGTCTCTGTCTCGCACGCAGCTCCGCTACCAACGGCAAAGTGGAGCTCACAATGCTCCTCTCCTCTCCCCTCTGGTGCAACTGCATCAAGCAACCCAGTGGGGAATTTATCGAAAAACCTCACTACCCTAGCAGCATCGACGTCAACTGCGAAAACGGTCACCTCGGAAAAAGGTAAGTACAAATCTATTGTGCAAACAGGCATGGATCGCTACATCCAGGTAAAAAGGAAGTTGAGCCCGGAAAGGGGTAATAGTGGTAATATTCCAAAAAAGCCTCAAACCACTAATCCGCTTAGTAATAACCGTTTTTCTATTCTAAGCGACAGCGTCCAGTCCCATCCAGGAACAAGTATTACTGAGAACGTCCTTGGTGTTAAAAGCACTAAACCTCCACCAATCTACCTGCGCGAACGCAGCTCCAATGATTTGGTCAAAAGTCTAACAAGTCTCATAGGTCTCAATACCTTCCATATTCCATATCCATATAAGTAGCAAAATCCTGAACGACCATGGTAAAAACTACTACACATTCCAACTCAAAAGTAGTAAAGGGCTAGTTGTTGTACTCAAGGGCATAGAAGCCGATTTAGACACGAAAGAAATTGTGGAGGTACTACAAGCAAATGGCTTTAACGCCAAGATAGTAATAAACATCAAAAATAAAACCAAAATCCCACAACCAATGTTCAAGGTTGAACTATCTCCAGACCAGCTCAAACTGAAGAAAAATTAAACCCATCCCATCTATGGACTGCAATACCAGCTCCACCGCAGGATATCAGTTGAGGAGCCCCACAAACGGAATGGCCCAGTTCAATGCACTAATTGCCAAGAATATGGTCACACTAAGTCTTACTGCACCCTACGAACAGTATGTGTAGCTTGTGGCGAACTCCATCATTCTTCAACTTGCACCTCTAATCGAAAAGATACCTGAACGAAAAAATGCAGCAACTGTGGTGGTAATCACACTGCAAACTATCGAGGATGTCCAGTCTATAAAGACTTGAAAGAAAGACTAGGTCAACGAAAGGATTTCGCTCAAAGCAAGTCGAGAAATACAGCCCCACTTTACACCAATATTAAACTTAAAGCGCTCCACATACAATAACCCCACACATGTCTTACGCAAGTGCATTAAAATCAGGTTCAGCTCCTACTGATCAATTTACATCCCAAAAAGAGGGTGGGCTCGAAACAATGATCCTAGCACTGACACAATGCATGACACAATTCATGACCACCATGCAAAATGATTCAAGACCTGGTCAAAACCCAAAACCAGGTACTACAAGTCCTCCTGACTAAGAAATGAATAGCATAAAAATTTGTCTATGGAATGCAAACGGTATCAACTAACACAAAGAAAAATCAAACACTATATGTCTGAAAAGGACAT
>JAFDUT010000322.1:0-27637 GCA_017309665.1 Coelopa frigida
TGCTGGCCCGATTGTAACTGCGGGCAGCGCCAGGGTGTCGTTGGTGGGGAAGCTATTGTTGTTGGTCGAATTGTGCAGGTTGCTGCTATTGTTTCCGTTTCCGCCTGTCGATGGCCTGGTTGGCTCCAGAGGAAGCTTCGGCGCTGTGGTATTCAGATGCTCGTCGAAGCCGTACTTGATATCGTAGCAATTGCTCAACTTAACGCTATACTCCATGCCCTGCACCCTCGGCGGTCCAAGCATCGCGCAGCAGATCAGCATAAGCCAAGCCCCCGATGGGAGGCGTGGCAGTGGGCTGCTGAACGGGCAGCGACGCCGAGGACTGCAGGACACAGTTCCCTTGCAATATTTCTGCATTTTTACTTTTATCCAAAGCTCTTGCGGCTCTTGTTGCTGTTTTTGTAGTTGTTATGGTTTCACACGCTGTATGTGTGTTTGGTAAGAAACTGTTCTTGCACTTATGTCTGTCCACTTGTTGCTGTGTCTATGAGTAGACAGTGAGAGGAATACATTGCTGGCCACCTACTACCAGAGAAAGGGTTTTATTAAAATTCTCATCGTTGGATCTAGGTCCATGTCGACGACATCTCGCATTGGCAACTGCAAAAAGACACAAAGAAAAATAGAGCAAGGTGCCATTAGTTATGGAATGCCAAAGGAATTTAAAGGAGGAGGCTGAAAGAGAAGGAAGTGCCAAGAGGATGATCAGGATCATTATGCTTATGGATAATGAACTGTGGGTCCAACCTTGTATTAATGTTCCCTAGTTCTACGCACATAATTCGATCATAGCGATGAATCGTATTCTCACCAAAGTCAACAAATGAATAGACTACATAAATGTGATGGCTCGTGTCTATGAAGCGAAGTTTTCATTTTCAACCACATTGTTTGTTGTTTCCTTTCATTCCATTTCTATTCATGGCTCTTTCAGCAGGTTTTCGCGTTCGCATTTCACAGGCAATAAATCCATCTCATACACTCATGCCAAAATGTTCGAAAAACTGACAATGATTCGAAATTTATTTCTATGCAAGCAGAAAACTATCTATTAGTCCCTGTCGAAAGAGAAATAGAGAGCGACTAATTTTCTGTTCTTCTTTTGCTGAATTTTTGTGGTTGTAAAATCTGTGTCTGTTCGTGGTTTGTTTACGTTAGGGATGTTAGTCTTGTAGTTGTTTTTATTAGTGAGCATTTACTGGTGTTGTTGTTATTATTATTGTTGGTTTTGTTTTTATAGAATTGTAAACATTTACAAAATTATACCTTTCGGCAACAACAGAACTAATAAAGCCGCAAATGACAACAATATCGAACCCCACTTTTGACATCAATAACAATAACTACAACTAAGGCAAATAATACTACAAATTGGGCACGTTTACACTTTAAAGTTCATATCGTGGTCGTTTATTAAAGCCACCACTGTTGCGATACTATATGTAGAACTTTTTCTCTCGTGCCTTTGTTGCTTCTGGATCTTTTCGCAGTCACATACAAAAAGGAAAAAATATCTTCACACGAATTCCTTGTGCGGTGAATTGTGGAAATTTAATTAAACGAGCACACAACACACAGTCGTGTTGATAAAATTAGCACCGTTTCTTAATTTTTCATTGTTTGCGGCTTTTGTTAATTTTTCGCCACTTTTCAGACTCGCGATAGTGCATTCCTCTCGCTCCCTCTCTTTCGCTCTCTCTCTCTCCCACTTGGTCAACCTCGCTAAGGGTGAGTGAGTGGCTCTGATGTCAGCCGCGTAGACGGTGTGTGGTGAAAAGGCGATATCGAGCAGCGTTCAGTTAATTGATTAAAAAAACACCGACAACTTGCGCCAATTGTTTGCACGCTTCACCTCGCCTCGCCTCGATTCATCCTCTTCGCACCCCACCTATAGACATCGTCTTCTCTGCTTCCTCCTCAGTTTGCTCTATCTCTCTCTGTCTCTATCGAGTTCCTCCGCGAGAATGTGATTAAATTGCGAATCCGCAAATCAATTTTTAAATGGAATCGATATTGCAAATGCAAGCAACTGAACGTCGAATGCGTCAATCAATGGAGGAATTAATTTAGCAAAAATGCTCCCATCGCACATCTCGTGTCGCATGATCCCGACCCGTTTCGCCCCATCTTGAGCGATGACGATAGTGTCTCGGATCGATCGGAGACATACACATGGGTCCATAAGTCTGCTGCTGTCTGTCTGCCGCGCTCTATGTATTTACTTCGCCTCAACAATCTGGGTGACTCGTTGGGGATGGTGGAGGGTGAAATTTTTGGACTTTTCAAGTTCATTGAATACGTGATTCGGGGCGACGGTTTTCAAACATCTGACTCAAAGGAATTGCGATGATAAATCCTGTGATTTCTGTTTACTAGACAGATTTAGTGATCATGTTGGATACAAATTAGTATCACTTGTAGTATTAATTAATATTCAATTTTTGTTTTTCGTTTTCGAACTTTCGAACGAATTCCATCGGCCTCAATCCAACAAATATTTCTTTCTCTATCTTCCACACTCTCTCTCCATATCTCTCTTCTCCCTCTCTAAAGTGTAGTTTCCAATCAAAGTTTACTTCGATAAGAGGCAAAGGAAAATTTCTACGGTTGGTATACTTAGTACAAAGCCATACATTAATCCATGAAATTCCTCCGATAGTCGTCTGATCACAGTCGAGTTGGTAAAAGTTCAACCCTTCCGTGCATCAGTCTAATAGTCCAACAGTTTATATTCGTCCACAGCTCGACTCCTACGTACAAAAGCGAATTCATGAGAATTCCATTGGTCGTAAAGTCAGAAAAGAATCTCAGGAATCAGTTATTACAAATCCTCTGCAGCAATGGAAACTCGGATGTGAACAGGTGGTTGCAGTTCGATGAGAGGATGTACTTGTTGCTTGTAATAGTCGAGTGGGTTGTATGGGTAATTAAAAATCTATAAAAATCATGGCTACCACAATGATTTATTAACGAAAGTTAATTAACTGAAATATCATAGCAGATCATGATGTGCTCTTATACCTCTCACCACGATATCTATTTTCAGAAGCTATTCAATCGAGGGCGTATGAACGGAAATACCGATGAAACCGTAGAGAGCAGGGGAATAAAGTTCAATCAGAAAGAAAACCGAGTTTTTCTTTATAATTATATTAAATGATTAACCATTAGATTAATCTGAAGTTCCAGGCGAATCTTTAACTTAAAATAAAAGCATGCTATTAACTTTGTTTCTCCACAACGCCTTCATGAATGATTTCATTTGTAACAAAATGTTAAACTCTGCAAATCAACTGTAAAGTAATTGATTTTCTCCACCAGTGAACATCTTCATTCGTTCTCAAATTAAAAATCATTAAACTTTTACAATTGCAAAATGATTCCATTGGGAAAATAATTGAATTTAATTTCAGCTAATTAAATTTACATATTTGTTTGAAATACTTTCATTCATAGATATAATTATATCTCATATATAATTAAATATATTTATTTACTATAACTGTCGAAAAAGTTGTTGCATTGCCGAACGTATATATTCAAAAACAGAATACAAGTACCAACAGTAATCGAGAACATGTTGTAAAACACACACATGCTTCCGTTGAATAGAAAGCTTAATTGAAAGTGGGACTCCCACAAAAAACGACTAGTGTTCTGTACAAAGAACACTGGAGTGAAGATAGCCCACCGTGGTGATCCCCGAATCGTGGTTAACCCCTAAAACGTGGTGATTACGAAATTGAATTCACCACGGCAAAATTCAGTGGTTCGTGTCTTCGCTAAATAGTATAAGTTTACCACAAGAATATCATTCCACTTATGCGAGTTCTCTATATATTTGTTAAAAAAGTGACATCTATTGGTCAAAATATCGTAACCGTTTACAAAAAACATTTTATTCATCGAATGTTCGGGAACAAATCATTCTTTTCTTGTTGTTTCTATGTACAATTTCGACCATTATGTTCGCATTCAACGAATTGAGAAAAATTGAATATTTAATGCAACATTATAGGAATTTAATTCTTTGATTTACAGTCACGTGTAAACCACATTAGGCGCAGCAACGACATGACGTCAAACGTCGACACGATTATTTTGAAACCAACACGATAAGTTGGAAAATATTCCATATCGAAATCGTCAGCTGAGATCAATTTCTAATTTGAGAGACAAATACAGTTGCCTTATTATTATTTTTTTGTTTTTCGACAATACGACGACACTATAACGACGACATGTTGTCGGATCTTCGCCGGGGTTGCCGCGTCTGAGTTTTGAGTCTGAGCGAAATACAAAAGTGAAAAAGTAAAGTGGATGACAAAAAAAAAAAGGATTTCCCTGCAAAATTTCAGAAGACGCGACAAAATTAATATTAATAAAATTTCTGAAAAAGTGGAGTGAAACATGTGGGAAACACATTCGATGCGGCAGCGACACACTAACATGAAAACAACATGGCGGCGGAGTTATCTGTCGTCTTCTTCTTAAAAAGTGAAATTTTTTGAATGCGGCAGCGACAAACATTTTTTTTAAAATAATTTCCTTAAAACATAATAACAAAAACATATAACACACCAAAACATCAAAAAAACATATAAAAGCAAAAATTGCAATTTACAATCATAATTTGGAAAAAAAAATTAATGAAAAGGGTGCATTATGACAGTTGACGCTTGTCGTCGTCTCTCGAATTAGATTGTCGCTGTCGCATCGCCAACACAATACAGTTTTTGTGTATACATTTCATGCCATGATCATATTACTTAACACAATATAAAATTAAAATGAAATTCAGAAATTTGTCTTCATCGATGAATTGCTTAATTATTTTCTTTACTTGTCATAAAAGCTCTTTATTATACCCTTTTATAATTTACAGCGACATCTATTAGACAATAAGATCGTAACCACAAGAATATCATTCTACTTAAGCGAGTTCTCTATATATTTGTTAAAAAAGTGACATCTATTGGTCAAAATATCGTAACCGTTTACAAAAAACATTTTATTCATCGAATGTTCGGGAACAAATCATTCTTTTCTTGTTGTTTCTATGTACAATTTCGACCATTATGTTCGCATTCAACGAATTGAGAAAAATTGAATATTTAATGCAACATTATAGGAATTTAATTCTTTGATTTACAGTCACGTGTAAACCACATTAGGCGCAGCAACGACATGACGTCAAACGTCGACACGATTATTTTGAAACCAACACGATAAGTTGGAAAATATTCCATATCGAAATCGTCAGCTGAGATCAATTTCTAATTTGAGAGACAAATACAGTTGCCTTATTATTATTTTTTTGTTTTTCGACAATACGACGACACTATAACGACGACATGTTGTCGGATCTTCGCCGGGGTTGCCGCGTCTGAGTTTTGAGTCTGAGCGAAATACAAAAGTGAAAAAGTAAAGTGGATGACAAAAAAAAAAAAGGATTTCCCTGCAAAATTTCAGAAGACGCGACAAAATTAATATTAATAAAATTTCTGAAAAAGTGGAGTGAAACATGTGGGAAACACATTCGATGCGGCAGCGACACACTAACATGAAAACAACATGGCGGCGGAGTTATCTGTCGTCTTCTTCTTAAAAAGTGAAATTTTTTGAATGCGGCAGCGACAAACATTTTTTTTAAAATAATTTCCTTAAAACATAATAACAAAAACATATAACACACCAAAACATCAAAAAAACATATAAAAGCAAAAATTGCAATTTACAATCATAATTTGGAAAAAAAAATTAATGAAAAGGGTGCATTATGACAGTTGACGCTTGTCGTCGTCTCTCGAATTAGATTGTCGCTGTCGCATCGCCAACACAATACAGTTTTTGTGTATACATTTCATGCCATGATCATATTACTTAACACAATATAAAATTAAAATGAAATTCAGAAATTTGTCTTCATCGATGAATTGCTTAATTATTTTCTTTACTTGTCATAAAAGCTCTTTATTATACCCTTTTATAATTTACAGCGACATCTATTAGACAATAAGATCGTAACCACAAGAATATCATTCTACTTAAGCGAGTTCTCTATGTATTTGTTAAAAAAGTGACATCTATTGGTCAAAATATCGTAACCGTTTACAAAAAACATTTTATTCATCGAATGTTCGGGAACAAATCATTCTTTTCTTGTTGTTTCTATGTACAATTTCGACCATTATGTTCGCATTCAACGAATTGAGAAAAATTGAATATTTAATGCAACATTATAGGAATTTAATTCTTTGATTTACAGTCACGTGTAAACCACATTAGGCGCAGCAACGACATGACGTCAAACGTCGACACGATTATTTTGAAACCAACACGATAAGTTGGAAAATATTCCATATCGAAATCGTCAGCTGAGATCAATTTCTAATTTGAGAGACAAATACAGTTGCCTTATTATTATTTTTTTGTTTTTCGACAATACGACGACACTATAACGACGACATGTTGTCGGATCTTCGCCGGGGTTGCCGCGTCTGAGTTTTGAGTCTGAGCGAAATACAAAAGTGAAAAAGTAAAGTGGATGACAAAAAAAAAAAGGATTTCCCTGCAAAATTTCAGAAGACGCGACAAAATTAATATTAATAAAATTTCTGAAAAAGTGGAGTGAAACATGTGGGAAACACATTCGATGCGGCAGCGACACACTAACATGAAAACAACATGGCGGCGGAGTTATCTGTCGTCTTCTTCTTAAAAAGTGAAATTTTTTGAATGCGGCAGCGACAAACATTTTTTTTAAAATAATTTCCTTAAAACATAATAACAAAAACATATAACACACCAAAACATCAAAAAAACATATAAAAGCAAAAATTGCAATTTACAATCATAATTTGGAAAAAAAAATTAATGAAAAGGGTGCATTATGACAGTTGACGCTTGTCGTCGTCTCTCGAATTAGATTGTCGCTGTCGCATCGCCAACACAATACAGTTTTTGTGTATACATTTCATGCCATGATCATATTACTTAACACAATATAAAATTAAAATGAAATTCAGAAATTTGTCTTCATCGATGAATTGCTTAATTATTTTCTTTACTTGTCATAAAAGCTCTTTATTATACCCTTTTATAATTTACAGCGACATCTATTAGACAATAAGATCGTAACCACAAGAATATCATTCTACTTAAGCGAGTTCTCTATGTATTTGTTAAAAAAGTGACATCTATTGGTCAAAATATCGTAACCGTTTACAAAAAACATTTTATTCATCGAATGTTCGGGAACAAATCATTCTTTTCTTGTTGTTTCTATGTACAATTTCGACCATTATGTTCGCATTCAACGAATTGAGAAAAATTGAATATTTAATGCAACATTATAGGAATTTAATTCTTTGATTTACAGTCACGTGTAAACCACATTAGGCGCAGCATCGACATGACGTCAAACGTCGACACGATTATTTTGAAACCAACACGATAAGTTGGAAAATATTCCATATCGAAATCGTCAGCTGAGATCAATTTCTAATTTGAGAGACAAATACAGTTGCCTTATTATTATTTTTTTGTTTTTCGACAATACGACGACACTATAACGACGACATGTTGTCGGATCTTCGCCGGGGTTGCCGCGTCTGAGTTTTGAGTCTGAGCGAAATACAAAAGTGAAAAAGTAAAGTGGATGACAAAAAAAAAAAAGGATTTCCCTGCAAAATTTCAGAAGACGCGACAAAATTAATATTAATAAAATTTCTGAAAAAGTGGAGTGAAACATGTGGGAAACACATTCGATGCGGCAGCGACACACTAACATGAAAACAACATGGCGGCGGAGTTATCTGTCGTCTTCTTCTTAAAAAGTGAAATTTTTTGAATGCGGCAGCGACAAACATTTTTTTTAAAATAATTTCCTTAAAACATAATAACAAAAACATATAACACACCAAAACATCAAAAAAAAATATAAAAGCAAAAATTGCAATTTACAATCATAATTTGGAAAAAAAAATTAATGAAAAGGGTGCATTATGACAGTTGACGCTTGTCGTCGTCTCTCGAATTAGATTGTCGCTGTCGCATCGCCAACACAATACAGTTTTTGTGTATACATTTCATGCCATGATCATATTACTTAACACAATATAAAATTAAAATGAAATTCAGAAATTTGTCTTCATCGATGAATTGCTTAATTATTTTCTTTACTTGTCATAAAAGCTCTTTATTATACCCTTTTATAATTTACAGCGACATCTATTAGACAATAAGATCGTAACCACAAGAATATCATTCTACTTAAGCGAGTTCTCTATGTATTTGTTAAAAAAGTGACATCTATTGGTCAAAATATCGTAACCGTTTACAAAAAACATTTTATTCATCGAATGTTCGGGAACAAATCATTCTTTTCTTGTTGTTTCTATGTACAATTTCGACCATTATGTTCGCATTCAACGAATTGAGAAAAATTGAATATTTAATGCAACATTATAGGAATTTAATTCTTTGATTTACAGTCACGTGTAAACCACATTAGGCGCAGCATCGACATGACGTCAAACGTCGACACGATTATTTTGAAACCAACACGATAAGTTGGAAAATATTCCATATCGAAATCGTCAGCTGAGATCAATTTCTAATTTGAGAGACAAATACAGTTGCCTTATTATTATTTTTTTGTTTTTCGACAATACGACGACACTATAACGACGACATGTTGTCGGATCTTCGCCGGGGTTGCCGCGTCTGAGTTTTGAGTCTGAGCGAAATACAAAAGTGAAAAAGTAAAGTGGATGACAAAAAAAAAAAGGATTTCCCTGCAAAATTTCAGAAGACGCGACAAAATTAATATTAATAAAATTTCTGAAAAAGTGGAGTGAAACATGTGGGAAACACATTCGATGCGGCAGCGACACACTAACATGAAAACAACATGGCGGCGGAGTTATCTGTCGTCTTCTTCTTAAAAAGTGAAATTTTTTGAATGCGGCAGCGACAAACATTTTTTTTAAAATAATTTCCTTAAAACATAATAACAAAAACATATAACACACCAAAACATCAAAAAAACATATAAAAGCAAAAATTGCAATTTACAATCATAATTTGGAAGAAAAAAATGAATGAAAAGGGTGCATTATGACAGTTGACGCTTGTCGTCGTCTCTCAAATTAGATTGTCGCTGTCGCATCGAATGTGTTTCCCACATGACGCATTGTCGCTGCCGCATCGAATGTGTTTCCCACAACACTTCGATTGAAGATCATTCCGCAACCCTCTCCCATGTGCATAGATTTATTTGTGTTTAGTTTTTTTACCTAACAATGTCGGCCAACAGCTTCAATGGCAGCTTGTACATGGAAATTCTGTTTATTGTTTAATTTAATGATTTTTCTATTTATTGCCGTTTAATATTTTATACTGAAGAGTAAACTGCTTTTCCATTAAAAATAAGGATTTTAGAAGAGATAAGTAAACCCCAATTGCTAATATTTCGCTGCTCATACTTCCCCATTATAGATCATACCAAATCCAATATTTTGAAACAGGACAATTGCACCGAAAAGAACACTTCCTCTCGCTTGAAAAAAAAAACGAAATGCTTAAAATGCAAAAGTAAAATATTTATTAAAATTTGAAATGTAAATATAATGTTAGAAATGTTATAATGTTAAAAAAACTGAACTTATACATACTAATGTTCAGAAGTAGTATTATTTAAAAATACATTCTTTTATATTTTATACACGATTTTATATATTTTTATATTATATAATTATAATTATTTCAAAACTACTTCTGAACATTAGTATGTATAAGTTCAGTTTTTTTAACATTATAACATTTCTAACATTATATTTACATTTCAAATTTTAATAAATATTTTACTTTTGCATTTTAAGCATTTCGTTTTTTTTTTCAAGCGAGAGGAAGTGTTCTTTTCGGTGCAATTGTCCTGTTTCAAAATATTGGATTTGGTATGATCTATAATGGGGAAGTATGAGCAGCGAAATATTAGCAATTGGGGTTTACTTATCTCTTCTAAAATCCTTATTTTTAATGGAAAAGCAGTTTACTCTTCAGTATAAAATATTAAACGGCAATAAATAGAAAAATCATTAAATTAAACAATAAACAGAATTTCCATGTACAAGCTGCCATTGAAGCTGTTGGCCGACATTGTTAGGTAAAAAAACTAAACACAAATAAATCTATGCACATGGGAGAGGGTTGCGGAATGATCTTCAATCGAAGTGTTGTGGGAAACACATTCGATGCGGCAGCGACAATGCGTCATGTGGGAAACACATTCGATGCGACAGCGACAATCTAATTTGAGAGACGACGACAAGCGTCAACTGTCATAATGCACCCTTTTCATTCATTTTTTTCTTCCAAATTATGATTGTAAATTGCAATTTTTGCTTTTATATGTTTTTTTGATGTTTTGGTGTGTTATATGTTTTTGTTATTATGTTTTAAGGAAATTATTTTAAAAAAAATGTTTGTCGCTGCCGCATTCAAAAAATTTCACTTTTTAAGAAGAAGACGACAGATAACTCCGCCGCCATGTTGTTTTCATGTTAGTGTGTCGCTGCCGCATCGAATGTGTTTCCCACATGTTTCACTCCACTTTTTCAGAAATTTTATTAATATTAATTTTGTCGCGTCTTCTGAAATTTTGCAGGGAAATCCTTTTTTTTTTTGTCATCCACTTTACTTTTTCACTTTTGTATTTCGCTCAGACTCAAAACTCAGACGCGGCAACCCCGGCGAAGATCCGACAACATGTCGTCGTTATAGTGTCGTCGTATTGTCGAAAAACAAAAAAATAATAATAAGGCAACTGTATTTGTCTCTCAAATTAGAAATTGATCTCAGCTGACGATTTCGATATGGAATATTTTCCAACTTATCGTGTTGGTTTCAAAATAATCGTGTCGACGTTTGACGTCATGTCGATGCTGCGCCTAATGTGGTTTACACGTGACTGTAAATCAAAGAATTAAATTCCTATAATGTTGCATTAAATATTCAATTTTTCTCAATTCGTTGAATGCGAACATAATGGTCGAAATTGTACATAGAAACAACAAGAAAAGAATGATTTGTTCCCGAACATTCGATGAATAAAATGTTTTTTGTAAACGGTTACGATATTTTGACCAATAGATGTCACTTTTTTAACAAATACATAGAGAACTCGCTTAAGTAGAATGATATTCTTGTGGTTACGATCTTATTGTCTAATAGATGTCGCTGTAAATTATAAAAGGGTATAATAAAGAGCTTTTATGACAAGTAAAGAAAATAATTAAGCAATTCATCGATGAAGACAAATTTCTGAATTTCATTTTAATTTTATATTGTGTTAAGTAATATGATCATGGCATGAAATGTATACACAAAAACTGTATTGTGTTGGCGATGCGACAGCGACAATCTAATTCGAGAGACGACGACAAGCGTCAACTGTCATAATGCACCCTTTTCATTAATTTTTTTTTCCAAATTATGATTGTAAATTGCAATTTTTGCTTTTATATTTTTTTTTGATGTTTTGGTGTGTTATATGTTTTTGTTATTATGTTTTAAGGAAATTATTTTAAAAAAAATGTTTGTCGCTGCCGCATTCAAAAAATTTCACTTTTTAAGAAGAAGACGACAGATAACTCCGCCGCCATGTTGTTTTCATGTTAGTGTGTCGCTGCCGCATCGAATGTGTTTCCCACATGTTTCACTCCACTTTTTCAGAAATTTTATTAATATTAATTTTGTCGCGTCTTCTGAAATTTTGCAGGGAAATCCTTTTTTTTTTTTGTCATCCACTTTACTTTTTCACTTTTGTATTTCGCTCAGACTCAAAACTCAGACGCGGCAACCCCGGCGAAGATCCGACAACATGTCGTCGTTATAGTGTCGTCGTATTGTCGAAAAACAAAAAAATAATAATAAGGCAACTGTATTTGTCTCTCAAATTAGAAATTGATCTCAGCTGACGATTTCGATATGGAATATTTTCCAACTTATCGTGTTGGTTTCAAAATAATCGTGTCGACGTTTGACGTCATGTCGTTGCTGCGCCTAATGTGGTTTACACGTGACTGTAAATCAAAGAATTAAATTCCTATAATGTTGCATTAAATATTCAATTTTTCTCAATTCGTTGAATGCGAACATAATGGTCGAAATTGTACATAGAAACAACAAGAAAAGAATGATTTGTTCCCGAACATTCGATGAATAAAATGTTTTTTGTAAACGGTTACGATATTTTGACCAATAGATGTCACTTTTTTAACAAATATATAGAGAACTCGCTTAAGTAGAATGATATTCTTGTGGTTACGATCTTATTGTCTAATAGATGTCGCTGTAAATTATAAAAGGGTATAATAAAGAGCTTTTATGACAAGTAAAGAAAATAATTAAGCAATTCATCGATGAAGACAAATTTCTGAATTTCATTTTAATTTTATATTGTGTTAAGTAATATGATCATGGCATGAAATGTATACACAAAAACTGTATTGTGTTGGCGATGCGACAGCGACAATCTAATTCGAGAGACGACGACAAGCGTCAACTGTCATAATGCACCCTTTTCATTAATTTTTTTTTCCAAATTATGATTGTAAATTGCAATTTTTGCTTTTATATGTTTTTTTGATGTTTTGGTGTGTTATATGTTTTTGTTATTATGTTTTAAGGAAATTATTTTAAAAAAAATGTTTGTCGCTGCCGCATTCAAAAAATTTCACTTTTTAAGAAGAAGACGACAGATAACTCCGCCGCCATGTTGTTTTCATGTTAGTGTGTCGCTGCCGCATCGAATGTGTTTCCCACATGTTTCACTCCACTTTTTCAGAAATTTTATTAATATTAATTTTGTCGCGTCTTCTGAAATTTTGCAGGGAAATCCTTTTTTTTTTTGTCATCCACTTTACTTTTTCACTTTTGTATTTCGCTCAGACTCAAAACTCAGACGCGGCAACCCCGGCGAAGATCCGACAACATGTCGTCGTTATAGTGTCGTCGTATTGTCGAAAAACAAAAAAATAATAATAAGGCAACTGTATTTGTCTCTCAAATTAGAAATTGATCTCAGCTGACGATTTCGATATGGAATATTTTCCAACTTATCGTGTTGGTTTCAAAATAATCGTGTCGACGTTTGACGTCATGTCGATGCTGCGCCTAATGTGGTTTACACGTGACTGTAAATCAAAGAATTAAATTCCTATAATGTTGCATTAAATATTCAATTTTTCTCAATTCGTTGAATGCGAACATAATGGTCGAAATTGTACATAGAAACAACAAGAAAAGAATGATTTGTTCCCGAACATTCGATGAATAAAATGTTTTTTGTAAACGGTTACGATATTTTGACCAATAGATGTCACTTTTTTAACAAATACATAGAGAACTCGCTTAAGTAGAATGATATTCTTGTGGTTACGATCTTATTGTCTAATAGATGTCGCTGTAAATTATAAAAGGGTATAATAAAGAGCTTTTATGACAAGTAAAGAAAATAATTAAGCAATTCATCGATGAAGACAAATTTCTGAATTTCATTTTAATTTTATATTGTGTTAAGTAATATGATCATGGCATGAAATGTATACACAAAAACTGTATTGTGTTGGCGATGCGACAGCGACAATCTAATTCGAGAGACGACGACAAGCGTCAACTGTCATAATGCACCCTTTTCATTAATTTTTTTTTCCAAATTATGATTGTAAATTTAATTTCATCTGTGGGGGGTAAAATGACTATGACGTCCCCTAGATACGACCTTGAGGTAATTTTTTTTTGGATTCTCCGGGTCAGAATTAAGCCACAAGCAAATTTCTGAGATGCCCTAGTTGGTCGGTCTTTTTTAATTAATTTTCAAAAATTTACTTGTATGGGAAAAGTTAAAATTTGGTCTTTAGTGGCCAAATCGATATGGCGTCCACTAGATACGACCTTGAGGTAATTTTTTTTTGGATTCTCCGGGTCAGAATTAAGCCACAAGCAAATTTCTGAGATGCCCTAGTTGGTCGGTCTTTTTTAATTAATTTTCAAAAATTTACTTGTATGGGAAAAGTTAAAATTTGGTCTTTAGTGGCCAAATCGATATGGCGTCCCCTAGATACGACCTTGAGGTAATTTTTTTTTGGATTCTCCGGGTCAGAATTAAGCCACAAGCAAATTTCTGAGATGCCCTAGTTGGTCGGTCTTTTTTAATTAATTTTCAAAAATTTACTTGTATGGGAAAAGTTAAAATTTGGTCTTTAGTGGCCAAATCGATATGGCGTCCCCTAGATACGACCTTGAGGTAATTTTTTTTTGGATTCTCCGGGTCAGAATTAAGCCACAAGCAAATTTCTGAGATGCCCTAGTTGGTCGGTCTTTTTTAATTAATTTTCAAAAATTTACTTGTATGGGAAAAGTTAAAATTTGGTCTTTAGTGGCCAAATCGATATGGCGTCCACTAGATACGACCTTGAGGTAATTTTTTTTTGGATTCTCCGGGTCAGAATTAAGCCACAAGCAAATTTCTGAGATGCCCTAGTTGGTCGGTCTTTTTTAATTAATTTTCAAAAATTTACTTGTATGGGAAAAGTTAAAATTTGGTCTTTAGTGGCCAAATCGATATGGCGTCCCCTAGATACGACCTTGAGGTAATTTTTTTTTGGATTCTCCGGGTCAGAATTAAGCCACAAGCAAATTTCTGAGATGCCCTAGTTGGTCGGTCTTTTTTAATTAATTTTCAAAAATTTACTTGTATGGGAAAAGTTAAAATTTGGTCTTTAGTGGCCAAATCGATATGGCGTCCCCTAGATACGACCTTGAGGTAATTTTTTTTTGGATTCTCCGGGTCAGAATTAAGCCACAAGCAAATTTCTGAGATGCCCTAGTTGGTCGGTCTTTTTTAATTAATTTTCAAAAATTTACTTGTATGGGAAAAGTTAAAATTTGGTCTTTAGTGGCCAAATCGATATGGCGTCCACTAGATACGACCTTGAGGTAATTTTTTTTTGGATTCTCCGGGTCAGAATTAAGCCACAAGCAAATTTCTGAGATGCCCTAGTTGGTCGGTCTTTTTTAATTAATTTTCAAAAATTTACTTGTATGGGAAAAGTTAAAATTTGGTCTTTAGTGGCCAAATCGATATGGCGTCCCCTAGATACGACCTTGAGGTAATTTTTTTTTGGATTCTCCGGGTCAGAATTAAGCCACAAGCAAATTTCTGAGATGCCCTAGTTGGTCGGTCTTTTTTAATTAATTTTCAAAAATTTACTTGTATGGGAAAAGTTAAAATTTGGTCTTTAGTGGCCAAATCGATATGGCGTCCACTAGATACGACCTTGAGGTAATTTTTTTTTGGATTCTCCGGGTCAGAATTAAGCCACAAGCAAATTTCTGAGATGCCCTAGTTGGTCGGTCTTTTTTAATTAATTTTCAAAAATTTACTTGTATGGGAAAAGTTAAAATTTGGTCTTTAGTGGCCAAATCGATATGGCGTCCCCTAGATACGACCTTGAGGTAATTTTTTTTTGGATTCTCCGGGTCAGAATTAAGCCACAAGCAAATTTCTGAGATGCCCTAGTTGGTCGGTCTTTTTTAATTAATTTTCAAAAATTTACTTGTATGGGAAAAGTTAAAATTTGGTCTTTAGTGGCCAAATCGATATGGCGTCCCCTAGATACGACCTTGAGGTAATTTTTTTTTGGATTCTCCGGGTCAGAATTAAGCCACAAGCAAATTTCTGAGATGCCCTAGTTGGTCGGTCTTTTTTAATTAATTTTCAAAAATTTACTTGTATGGGAAAAGTTAAAATTTGGTCTTTAGTGGCCAAATCGATATGGCGTCCCCTAGATACGACCTTGAGGTAATTTTTTTTTGGATTCTCCGGGTCAGAATTAAGCCACAAGCAAATTTCTGAGATGCCCTAGTTGGTCGGTCTTTTTTAATTAATTTTCAAAAATTTACTTGTATGGGAAAAGTTAAAATTTGGTCTTTAGTGGCCAAATCGATATGGCGTCCACTAGATACGACCTTGAGGTAATTTTTTTTTGGATTCTCCGGGTCAGAATTAAGCCACAAGCAAATTTCTGAGATGCCCTAGTTGGTCGGTCTTTTTTAATTAATTTTCAAAAATTTACTTGTATGGGAAAAGTTAAAATTTGGTCTTTAGTGGCCAAATCGATATGGCGTCCCCTAGATACGACCTTGAGGTAATTTTTTTTTGGATTCTCCGGGTCAGAATTAAGCCACAAGCAAATTTCTGAGATGCCCTAGTTGGTCGGTCTTTTTTAATTAATTTTCAAAAATTTACTTGTATGGGAAAAGTTAAAATTTGGTCTTTAGTGGCCAAATCGATATGGCGTCCACTAGATACGACCTTGAGGTAATTTTTTTTTGGATTCTCCGGGTCAGAATTAAGCCACAAGCAAATTTCTGAGATGCCCTAGTTGGTCGGTCTTTTTTAATTAATTTTCAAAAATTTACTTGTATGGGAAAAGTTAAAATTTGGTCTTTAGTGGCCAAATCGATATGGCGTCCCCTAGATACGACCTTGAGGTAATTTTTTTTTGGATTCTCCGGGTCAGAATTAAGCCACAAGCAAATTTCTGAGATGCCCTAGTTGGTCGGTCTTTTTTAATTAATTTTCAAAAATTTACTTGTATGGGAAAAGTTAAAATTTGGTCTTTAGTGGCCAAATCGATATGGCGTCCCCTAGATACGACCTTGAGGTAATTTTTTTTTGGATTCTCCGGGTCAGAATTAAGCCACAAGCAAATTTCTGAGATGCCCTAGTTGGTCGGTCTTTTTTAATTAATTTTCAAAAATTTACTTGTATGGGAAAAGTTAAAATTTGGTCTTTAGTGGCCAAATCGATATGGCGTCCACTAGATACGACCTTGAGGTAATTTTTTTTTGGATTCTCCGGGTCAGAATTAAGCCACAAGCAAATTTCTGAGATGCCCTAGTTGGTCGGTCTTTTTTAATTAATTTTCAAAAATTTACTTGTATGGGAAAAGTTAAAATTTGGTCTTTAGTGGCCAAATCGATATGGCGTCCACTAGATACGACCTTGAGGTAATTTTTTTTTGGATTCTCCGGGTCAGAATTAAGCCACAAGCAAATTTCTGAGATGCCCTAGTTGGTCGGTCTTTTTTAATTAATTTTCAAAAATTTACTTGTATGGGAAAAGTTAAAATTTGGTCTTTAGTGGCCAAATCGATATGGCGTCCCCTAGATACGACCTTGAGGTAATTTTTTTTTGGATTCTCCGGGTCAGAATTAAGCCACAAGCAAATTTCTGAGATGCCCTAGTTGGTCGGTCTTTTTTAATTAATTTTCAAAAATTTACTTGTATGGGAAAAGTTAAAATTTGGTCTTTAGTGGCCAAATCGATATGGCGTCCCCTAGATACGACCTTGAGGTAATTTTTTTTTGGATTCTCCGGGTCAGAATTAAGCCACAAGCAAATTTCTGAGATGCCCTAGTTGGTCGGTCTTTTTTAATTAATTTTCAAAAATTTACTTGTATGGGAAAAGTTAAAATTTGGTCTTTAGTGGCCAAAATCGATATGGCGTCCCCTAGATACGACCTTGAGGTAATTTTTTTTTGGATTCTCCGGGTCAGAATTAAGCCACAAGCAAATTTCTGAGATGCCCTAGTTGGTCGGTCTTTTTTAATTAATTTTCAAAAATTTACTTGTATGGGAAAAGTTAAAATTTGGTCTTTAGTGGCCAAAATCGATATGGCGTCCCCTAGATACGACCTTGAGGTAATTTTTTTTTGGATTCTCCGGGTCAGAATTAAGCCACAAGCAAATTTCTGAGATGCCCTAGTTGGTCGGTCTTTTTTAATTAATTTTCAAAAATTTACTTGTATGGAAAAAGTTAAAATTTGGTCTTTAGTGGCCAAAATCGATATGGCGTCCCCTAGATACGACCTTGAGGTAATTTTTTTTGAATTCTCCGGGTCAAAATTATTAAATTATTATTTAGTAGTTTTTATTTCTTGATAATAAGCGTACGACAAATGTTTCGTCTTAAAAGTAAAAAAACTCAGCCTATTTAGCGAAGACACGAACCACTTAAATTTGCCGTGGTGAATTCAAATTGGGGGATCACCACGGTGGGCTATCTTCACTCCAGTACAAAGAACACACACAAGCAAGCAAACAAAAGCGAAAGCGAATGACTTTAACACTGGACGAGCGGACAGCTCCATTGAGCACCAAGATTCAATTATCGCAATGCAACAATAACAATCAGGCGTGTGTCACGTTATCAGAACAATCAATGCAATCGATTAGAAACGAGAATCGAAAACAATAAAATTCGATTATTGTCCAAGCGAAGAATCAGTGGAAAATCAGTCGGAAACTGAGGGATGTAGGTGATAATTGTTTTCTCTTTCAGAGCAATTTCAGTCATTATTGTTACCTATCAAGGATAGAATAGAAAATCCTTAATAGCTTCGTATGAATTGAAATACTGGAAATGACGTGGATATCCCTCAAATAAAAACTCCTTCGACAGTTCTCTCCGGTCTGAAAGGCGTAGGACGAAGGAAGGTGAAAAATGTAGGTGTTTGAAATTAATATACCACCATTTGTATCCTGGGGGGCCCCCAAGTCCATAATGGACAATTGTTCCCTCGGTTTCAGTCAGGAATCGCAGTCATTTGCATGCGAAACTGCTAAACCCAATCCTATTCGTTGCCGTTCAATGGTTTATTAACTTGTCTCCTTGGAAGACAGCCACCGAAGACGCCCAACGGCAACACCTCCAGACGTGTCAAGGTGTTTAATGCATGAAGGGATTTCTCGGTGCGTAATATACATAATTGAAATGGAAGCAAAATGTGGAGTTCAAATGGTAGCAAATTGAAAATTTTAAATGGTAGCAAATTGAAGAATTCAAATGGTAGCAAATTTAAAATTTTAAATGGTAGCAAATGTAACATTTTAAATGGTAGCAAATTGCAGAGTTGAAATAGAAGTAAATTGAAGAGTTGAAATAGTAGCAAATTAAAGATTTAAAATGAAAGCAAATTGAAACAGTAAGCTGCTTCCAGGAAATATCTCGGTATTTTCACAATCCAATGCCCGAGGTTAAAACAGGAGGTTTTTTCATTGTATTTTCCAACAACCGCTAAGCTTCATGTATATGTGTTATTTTTTCTTTGATTTTCTGACATTGAGAATATCAGGCGGCAGCGAATATTTCAGCACAGTTGCCCACAAGACCTTCGTACTGTTTTCTGGTAAACGAGAAAAAGTGGGGCATAGGTTCAATGCGAGCCAGGTGTTGAAGCTGATTTCCTCTTTTATCCTCTCTCTCTCTCTCTGTTTCTCTCTTTCTCTTTTTCTCACTGGCTATCTTCCTTTTCCGATGATAATCTTCTTTCTCCCACCTTTGGAGTACTAAAAATAGTTGATTTTCGAAGTCAATCGCAGGCTGAGCAATTTTCACGTCCATCAAATAACGTTGTACCCAGAAGTCAATCTAGGCCAATTATATTCTTAGTTTTCTCTATCGTTCGATGACAAATCGGGAATCCCCTAAAGTCGTTTCCATACGAATTTGTTTTCCGTCTCAAAATAGACTCAAGACCGATAATTTAATTCGATATAAATTGATTAATTCGATCCAATTACATACGTATCAACTTTAATTTCCTCCTATACTTTACGACTACCTAAGAACTATTCCACAGAGCTTGGAATTATATTCATAATAATGTATATGGGTAATTGATACTCATCGGTCTAGCATGTGTTAAAATTCCATTTCATTATGCGCATTGATTACTTGTGCAAATATATTCATTATCGAATCACACTAAGCGTACAACATCATTTATTATAGATTTAGGCCGAATTTTTATACACTTTCTTTCTTCCCTTGATAACATTTTTTTCACAAAATTAAAATATTTTCGGATTACTACGAATTTACTGAAGCTTTGTAATTGATATGAATATGCCTTGAAATATTTCATTAAATCTGATATTGTTATCAACGTGAAAAAACATTTCCCTTCTACACTTTTTAAGATTTTATTACTATTTTTACAACATTTTATCTGAATGAAATTATCTGAAAATGATATAATTATAACACCGAATCAAATTATAAATTAATGTTCCAGGAAATTGGATTTTATATTGATCTAATATGACGTTCGGTGTATAAATATTGTTGTCAATCTCTTAAGTGATTAGTTGGAGATTTGCAAACGTTTTCCGCTTATAGTTAATCTAGACCACCCTAGTGACCTCTCACCTTGTTTGCTCCCGCTGAAGCAAACGAACTCGTTGTGATACCTATTATAAGAGCAGGTGTTTTATGCACTAGTTGTAGCCGTTTTTCTTGTTACTGTGTACGCAAACAAATTAGAGCGCATTAAAGCCGCGTACGTGATTCGACCCGACGAGTGGGTCGCAAATCCGCAAATCGATAAAAAAAAAGTACAGAGTCACCAAGGGTGGGGAATGATCCAGAGCGCTCCAAGACACAAGTAGGAGAGCACTTTAATTGTATCATCGACGAGGGTTCTCCTCTGGCATCGGCATCGACAACACTCAGAACTCGTGTCGAGGATGCCCGAGGAAAGGTGAACGAAGCCCTGCGTGAAGCTGACCTCTGCAGTCCAAACGAAAGCCACTTGAAGGTGGATCTTTAAGAGAGCCTCAACTTAAAGGTTTTGCTGTGAACCACGATGACCCGGGACGTGCTTGAGGCATTGATAAAATTAGCTTTGGTCGCCCTCATTGAATTGTGGAATTATTTGCAGGATAATGATTTCCGATGTCCGGTGTGATGGGGAAATTAAAAATCGATAAGAGGAGAGAAATCATTGGCTGACAATGCGAAATAATTAATTGAAATGGAGACAGAGAGAGAGATGTGATTACGAAAAGGAAATTAGATGAGGGCATCTGTGTCTGGGACCGCAAAAGAATCGCCAGATGATGTGACGTGACATTGGCCGATGGCGTGTGTCCCTTGAAATCGTAATGATGTCCAAGGACTCGCGTCGTCCCATCGCATGTGAACCTCCTCCCGGCGCTGAGGGAAGAAGCCCAGCTTCTGGTACAGAGATCGGACAGACATCTCAATGTCGTTCTCGACCCACCCACACTCTCAATGTCTGCCTTCAGATGGAGATAATTGCGAAATAAGAGCTTTGCAATTTATATACCCATAGAGGAGACGAAACGGAAGCCTCCGGGGTGGAGCTCCAGTGACCCGGATCACAAGCGGTGGGCTTCATCTTGCTTCCACGTCCCCCACACCACTCCATCGACGCTATGATCAAAGATTAACCTGGAGATTAAGCACTCCCCGAGGTCAACCACGGCATCGCATCGCATTTGATGAACTGCGCTCGGGCTGATCAAAGGTTAGTCGTTCACCAAGAGGATTCGCGGTTATGAATCCCGTATCTTCGGCGACTCCTGGAGTTAGCCAAGAGCTAAATAAAATAGTCGGCCATCGTTTGTTTTTCATGTCCAATGTTTGTTTGAAAATGGTCCGAGTTGTCCACCTGTGGTCAGTTCGGTTTTATAGCATGGTGTTCCCGGAAAAACCTCGTCCTCTGTCTGGCGTGGAGGGCCGGGGCGTGTTGGGTGTGTTAATTTTAAATTCGATGTCGGCTTTATTGAGATTAATGCGAGCCGTTTAATGGTTTTCGGTCAAGAAATTCTGTATTCTCGTCGCGATGCTTCCGGATGGCTCTTCGGTGTTCTGTTTGTTTTCGTCTTTTCGGTTTTGTTTTCATTTTCTTTTCCTGTTTTTTACTTGTGTTTTGTGTTTTTATAGTAGTTTCGTTGGCAGTGATTTTTATAGTTTTGTTGTTGTGATTTTATGATTCTCTTAAGACTGGATCGTTTTTTCTTTTGTGTTGCTTTGGTGGTTATTTTTATTGGTTGTTGTTTTTAATCACATGCTTCGCGCATTCTTCGATCGAAATCTTTGCATCTTCGTATTGGAACAAAATGTTTATGGCTACTGGATTTGAGAGAGAACGAGAAAGATAGATAGATAAGAATAGTTATTAAGTTCTAACAACTACAACAACAGCAACCAGAACAATATCAAGCACAATATCAATGTGAGGAACGTGAGCGCGGCAACGAAACCCATTATAAAATGCGTCCGAACCGCACGTCTTCCTCCTCCCCTTCCTTCCTCCATAGAGTTCGTTTATCTACCATTATCTCCAGCTCGGCGGATTTCAATTAACAGCATGTCGTGAATATTCAAAAATAGCCTGGCCCTCGATAACAGCTAATTTCGACGATCCACAATCGGCCAACGATTGGAAAGGCACCTCTAACTACCTGCCCTCTCTATCTGTTCATCACTCCACTATCTCTCTCTTTCTGTTTCGCCTCTGTTCTCATCATCTCGGATCCTCTAATGCGGTATGCAAAGTTATTGACTCAAATAATTGAGTTACGTTCGGTTGAGTTTTGGGTTTTCTCGCATTTTCCACATGCTGGGCGACATTTTCATTTTCGCCAGCCCCCCGTCCCCTCGGCTTATTAATCATCTTTATCACTGTGATTAACGAGCTCCTTATTGGCGTCATTAACACTCGTTATCGTTAACGTAATCATTATCATCATAATCATCGTTGTAATCACAAGCTCGGTTGAGATTTTCGTCCACTCCTGCCGCTTGCGAGAGTATGCGAGAGAAATCTGTTCTCCATCTGTCTGTCCATCAGACTGTTTGTCTGTCTTTTCTTCTGTCAGTCTGTCTTTCCGTTTGTCTGTCTGCCGCTCTGTCTGTCTCTCTATCTCTCTGTCTGTCTGTTTTCTCAGTCTGTCTGTCAGACTGCCTGATTGAAATTACAGGCTTGCGGTCATAATTTGTTTACCCCAAAGGTCACGTCCTCGTTCTCAGCTGTCTCTCTCACTCCCTTTCTCACTGAATGTTCTTCCCAAGAAATTTTCTTATTAATTCACTGATTTGCTTTGCCCGAGCGTACTCTTGGCAAGCCAGAACCCCATCACCCTGACCTTGCGTAATTTTTACTTTTGTAATCGTGTTATTGAAGTGTTGGCCTTTCCATCATTTAATTCACCCGAGTTTCGATCATTTTGTTTTGACACTTCGTTCTACTTTTAGCCAACTCTCTCGACTATGATGCAGTAGTTTTTCATCCCATACAAATAACTTGCAGAAATATTTTTATATTTCTCTTTCTCCATTCATTGTTTAACTGTTCAACTAGTTTTAAAGAATCCTTCTGAAATATTGAACTTCTTTCGACACATTCTCCAGCATCATTGGCTCTCCTCACGTTTCTCTTGACATGCTATTTTTCTCGCCTGAACTCCGTTCTCATGCACGATAGAATATCCAACTATGACAAATAAGCATATTTGTAACGAAATGTCAGATGTCAGAGAGTTGTTAGTCTGGTGTGGTATTGTGTGAGCTATCGTGGTATTTGTGAGATGCTCATCATATTTGATTTTCTATTTTCCGGCTTGGTGTTGTTGTCCTTAGGCATTTCAGAATAGAATTGTGTCAATCACATTTCACAGGCACAAATTCGACAGAAATTTAAAGCTAGACAACCAAAACCAACCAAAAGATTATAAAAAATTTTTGAGTTATCAATGCGATGTTTCAGTTAATCCCACCTGTCCAGGCAATGACTTTTCAGTTCTATTGAACTGAAGTTTATTTTAAACATATCAAAGCAATATGTGAATATATTTTCCATTTGGAGCAATCAATCATCTTCCACCTACGTCATACTGAGAATTTTCGAGGCATTTATTTTTATTGAGAATTTCATGAAACCATTGTCCACTTATAAAGTCTCTGAAGACCGCTCAATAAATCATCAGCATTTTATTAAATCTTCCTGCGAGACCACACAATTTCTTATTCTCTTAAAGGTCTGCAACGACTTCGAAGGAGGCTTTTTCTTCTCACAACGATACAAAAATTAAAATCAAATAAAAATGCAATTAACTTGAAAAATCGGTACGATTTAATCAGAAAAAGGAGCAAGGTGGGCAGAAGGAAATTCTGTGCAAATCGGAAATCGTTTTTATTGAATGGATGAGAAAGATAAAAAACGGACCACGAGCCGGAGGAAGGATTACGTGGGAGCGAGAAACAGGTGGCAGCTCCTTGCGAAAGCTCTTTAAGCGGGGGTTTCAAAGTGTTTAAAAATATCATGAGATTTAACAAATGACAAACAGAACTTACCAAACACGAGTTTCTGGAGAAAACTTCTTATTGCAATGTACACGATTTTTAAACTTCTTTTTAAATATTTTGCCTTCCTTTTATGATTGTTAATTATATTTTTATTTATTCTTTTATTGGGTTTTATTTATTATTATTATTAATTGATAAACTATAATAAAATCTGATAAAATCTTTTTATCTAGGAATGTATTAATTTGCTCTCAATTTCATATAACTATTAATTCTTGAAATATTATCTTTAAATTCTTATGAAACTGTATTTTGAATTTTACATTTTTTTGAATTTTAAGAATTCACGATATACAAGGACTCGGCCATCTGGAACGCCTTGAAAACTTCACACCCACGACAATTTTCCATCTTCGAAAGCAAAAGAAACAGCCGAAGAGACAGATAAAATTATATCAAAGATCACAAGCGTGGGAAAATCTCTGCCAAACTATTGGCCGAAACACTTGAGCCCGGTGGTAACGCGAGGTGGATACCAAAACGAACGTGTCCGACGGAAGTTGCGAATCGAACTGAAAGCGAGATCAACACCGGAGCCCGGCGCCAGCTCCTCAAGCTCAGATTCCGGTGCGTCGCTGGGATTCGCCGTGCGGAGGTGTAGCTGCCTTGCTGCCTTGGTGGGAGTTGTGCTAGTTCCGTCTCGCTCGCTCGCCCCACGCACGCCCCAACTTCTCACACACAAACACACACACTCACGCACCTGTTGCTTCGGTTCTCAGCCTGGGCTCGGCCACCAACACAAATGG
Organism: Coelopa frigida; assembly: GCA_017309665.1. NCBI lineage: Eukaryota > Metazoa > Arthropoda > Insecta > Diptera > Coelopidae > Coelopa > Coelopa frigida. The sequence continues at coordinate 24,992 of JAFDUT010000322.1, forward strand.
AGCACCGGCAGCACCAACAACAACGACGACAACAAAGTGACGATAACAACAAAGCGATGACGACAACAACTACCACACAGGAAGAAGACTCGTTGCAGCAGAAGCGAATCGAAGCGAGTCGAATCGAGCCGAAGCGATGTCGGCGAAATTTTCGCACCTCCGAAGCTGCGAAGTCCGCGTCGAATTCGCGCGCCAAACGACGCCGAGTCTCGTCGTGTCCCGTTCTCTTTCTCGTTCGGTACCATCTGCGAGCAGCGTCGACTGCGGAATGAAAGCCGTAAAGCTTCGGTACGACGACGAGGCCTCACAGCAGCAGCAGAGGTGATGACGACCGGATCCGGTCTCGGCAGAGCTTTTCGTGCACTCGGCCGGCAGTCGGGTGTTTCGCGAATGACGAGCACTTGTTGAATCAAGGTAACCGTGTCGGTGGGGGAGTGTGTGTGTATTGTGTGGAGGCCTCTGACCGTGTGTGGTGGGCCGTTGTGTGCGTGAGTAGTTTGCGAACTTCTCGTCGTAACTTCTCGTCGAAAAATATCAGCTGCTCGAGGACTCGAATACACTGGGAGCAAAAGCCGTGCTGATCCTTCAAGGTTCGAGGTCCGTTCAGTTCCTTAAGGTCAGAAATATTTACCTATTTGCATGTATATGTAGTTTGATTGTGTTTATATGCATTAAGTAACTTATTTGCATTATTGTGATTTCAATATGAAGCTTTCCTAATATCGTTTCATGGGATTTATAATACGAATCCTTCAGCAAACTACTATTCCCTTCAAACTACAGAAATTATCCTTATATGTACCCTATATAATAATATATAATATTGTATATATGTAATAATTTCTGATTTAAAGCCGTTACTTTTCAATGAAACCTCGGGATTCTTGTTAACTGTGTTTCTTCCTCTGTAAGTACACTACAGGGTTTTAAGTGAAAACTAAGCTCTGTACATGCAAATTTCGCCGTTTCCATTGAAAAGCATAAGTTGCAGAACAATATCGTCCACGTAGGTCGTGTCCATCTTTTGTCCACCCGGTACAACACCAACACACACGCAATATTGCACTCGTCCCACCTAGTGTTCGTCCGAGTACGAGTAAAAGTACTCGTATACTCGATTAAATGACACGATAAACGATTATTTTTTGAATCGACTAATTGTTACAAATAATTTGACGGTACCGACTAACTTGACAATATATTGAAATATTTTATTTATTTATAATTTTGATACAAAAATGCATTAGAAAAATACATTACAAAAATTCTAGGATGATTTCCTCGACTTTTGAATGGATCAAACAAAATAAATAAATTAAATTATCTACATAATATTTGATTGAATATAATATTTTACTGTTAACTGTTAGTTAAAAACACATTACGTCAGCTTTTAGTTTCTAGAGGCGCTAAAAGTGCAGGTTTTCGTGTGTATATGTACGTATATGTGAAATGAGTACGAGTACGACTATACCGACTTTTAAACCCGATTACTTCTTTTGCACCGATTTTTAGTTGAAATTTTGTTTTTGACTACTCGCATCGACTACATACCGGTATTGGAACGTCACTAGTCCCACCCACTGCCGGCGGAAGTCGTTTGTGATGTGGGTTTGTTGCTTACTTTTTACACAATTTACGGATTTTCATCCCATCATCCTGCACTCACATACTCTCTTTTTTCCGCTTGTTTCCGTTGTCGACTGAACCACCCACCGGTATTAGCATAATATTTTCCTCGAATCCTCACCGCGATATTCTTCGCAATTCTTCTCGTACACAGCGCGCTACAGTCTCTAAAAAATCGCATAAATACTTCGAGCGCGGCTGGACCAAATGCTAGATGAATCCATCGTTCATGTATTTTGTTTTTTTTTTCCGTTAATGTATTCTGTCACCTCAGTTAAATGGGTTTCTGGAGTCGCGAAGATGAAGGTCAACAAAGACACTATTACCAAAACACTATTATGCCTTTGTATGTGTAACAATATACTATGTACGTAATTATATCGGCTCTTTGTCATTGGATCTCACGGAAGAGAAACATAGGGAGCTAGGGAGAGAAGGATGGAAATAGAGTGATACACGATACCCTGAAACTGAAATACTTTGGCACGTTTCTGTTAATTAATTGCATGTATTGCATTCCAATAGCGGCTTACAGTATACATACATATATACATTCCCTTGATACTCTATCTCTTTCGCATGTTCTCTGTTGCTCCAACCCCCTGATTCTTCTGTAGGCGTTACTGCAACAGATGGAGGCGCGTTAATTAGCAACAAGCAGGAGATGGAATGAACTGCTCGTCATTAGTTCATTCCATCGCCAACTCCTGCTCTGAAAGGAATTTGTTGCAAATCTTCTGTTGCTCCACTTGATGTGGTCGTTGCGAGAATTAAAACGCCTGCAAACATTTTTTTCCGCGTTGGCAGCAAAACTTTACAAACCGCCCCTTTGGAAAATGTTGGCGCTCGTTGTGGATGCATCGCGAGCTGCCTTCGTTCGTAATGAAGGTCAAGCCAAAATGATGGAAATCATTTCTCCTAATGATGATAAATTCTCCATTTGTGCGCGGAATACGTAAAATTCGAAATCGTACATAAGTCCGAAATGAGAGAATTTCTCCAGTTTTCCTGGATTTT